>UELW01000953.1:0-37955 GCA_900490495.1 Danionella dracula | reverse complement strand
GTTATTGTCAAGGAGGCCGGTGAGGGCGGGGACACGGGGGGCGGAACTCCGGCTGCTGCTATCGCCACAGTACGGGCGGGAGGGCTAGCCAGCATCTGTGGGCCTTCCGGGGCTTGCGGGTTAAGGGGGGGGTATCGGTTCGGGGATCGGTTGGACGCGGGAGCGATTCCGGTCTGGGCGGGGTGAGGCTTCCTACCGGGCCGGGGCCGGCCCTGTGCATGCTCAAGCAGTGGCTCCAGTGTGTATGTTTGTGTGTGTGTGTGTGTGGGGGGGGGGGGGGGGGTCTGGGGTGTGATTGAACATATGTGTGTGTGTTGTGTGTGTGTGGATGGGGTGGAAGGTGTTGGTATGCGAGTATGTGCATTTGAGAGACGGGTGGGTAGGTAAGTGCGTGTGAATGAGTAGGACTGGTCCCGGGGGGGGGCAGCTGTCTCCCGGCTGCCCGCATTATCCTTCACAGGTCTCCCGTGGCCCCTGCGGTGGGGGGCAGTGCTGTCCCTGGGGGGATGGACGGTGTGGCCAGTCGGCTGCTCCCACTCACCACACCAGATCCCAGTACACACACTCTCTTCACTCACACAAATAGAATCATGAGAGTCCTTGTTCCCATGGGGGATCAGGCAGGCGGGGTGACCTATCGGTGATCCCGCCCTGCCTCCTTTAGACGGGGACTCTCAGTTTTAATCACATAGGACACAGAACATCTCCAGGGCACCAGGTGGGCCTTCCTCCCGGAGCGGACAGTAAGCCAATCTCACCTGCCACTGCCTCGCTTCCGGGGTTGGGCAACCCCTGGGCCCCTTACAACACTTGCAAGGACACACTACATTTAGGCCTGGAGGGCTAGTCTCTCTGTCTAAATCTTGGTGGGAGGAGGCTGCAGATCTGTGACACCTCCCACAATATACGACGGAGAAGGCTACCCTCATTTTAAATACACATTAAATATGTAGGGCGGGGGGGTGGTGCCTGGACATCATCCGCCAAACGACGGTGACACTCCAGGACACCATTCCCTCTTTTATTGCATTTTATCTCTCCAACACACCCACATATACCTGCATTACATGACAACTGGGAGCAGATGTTGGGGAATGGGTGGACGACTGTCCCCGTCTTCCCTCTTGGGGGGTAAGGGCCCACCATCGGGGGGGTGTGGGTAGCTGCGGGGGCGGGTGCGGGCTGCAGGTGAGTGACTGGCTACTTCCCGGGACAGGAAGACTGAATGAGTGGGTAGATGGATGGATGGATGATTGGATGACTGGAAGGGGTTGATTTAGTGGGGGGGTGGGTTGCTGGTAGGGGTGTGCGTGGGGTTAGGTTTGGGGGGGCTGCTGGTAGGGGTGAGTGTGTGTTGGGGGACTGCTGGTTGATGTGTGCATGGGGTCGGGGTGTGTGGCCGGGGGGGGGTCCTGCCGTGTCTGGAGTGGTGTCCCTACCCGCGCCCATCTGGTCCCTTGGCCGTCCTCCCTTTTTTCTTGCGGGTCCACGGAGGTGCCCGGGACTGGGGGCCTACCGCGGGGGGGATATGGGCATGGCGGTGCTTGTGGGTGGGGCCTCCCAGTCTCTGCCCGCACTGTTAGGGGCTGCATTCCCGCCTAGCTTTGGGCTGGTCGACCTCCTGCTGCAGCGGGCCCACTGGGGCCCCGGCATTGCTCTCTGGGGGTTGCCGACTTTGCCAGGGGAGGTGGGCGGGTCCGGCTCCGGGTCCCAGGCCCCAAAACTTGTCGTTCTGTGGGGGGTGGGCTGGATATCTGGGTAGTTCTGACCATATATGGGACTTGGCTTGAGGCAGATCCCACATTTCATTTGGGACATAGAAGGTTAGTCACGACACCTGGGATGTTTGGTCGCTGCTAGATGCTTGAGGTTTAGGTCACCTGTCTGTAACACTCAATTACTTATGTGTATGTGTATATATATATGTGTGTATGTATGTATGTATATATGTATAGGTGTATGTATGTATGTAGTATGTATGTATATATGTATAGGTGTATGTATGTATGTGTGTGTTATGTATATGTGTATGTATGTATGTATGTATATGTGTATATATATATATATATCTATGTATATATATATATATATATATACATATACTGTGTATATATATATCTCTCTATATATATATATAATATATGTGTATATATATATCATATCTATGTGTATATGTGTGTCTATGTATAGGTATATATATCATATATATATATTTGATTACTACTTCTATTTATTATTATTATTATTATTCGCGTGTTATCTGCTTGTATGTATGTATGTTAGTATATTATATTTGTATGCATATCTGTAGAAAGATGCGAACTACTTGGATGTAATAAGGTAGGTATCAATATTATTTATTTTTACTTATTCTCATTTTCAACTGAATCTTGACCTCCTTCCCCCACAATTACCTTTCACCTTCTCTTTCCCCCTCCAAAATTCTCTACCTCTGTTTTCCCCTCAATTACTTCTCTCCTCTTTCCCCTTTTTTTTTTATAACACACGTCCTGTCCTGATGTATGTTTATATGATTGATTAATGTATTATTGTGATGAATGCGAATGAAATAAATTAAAAGCTTCTATCCAGAGGAATAATCAATATATAATATCTTCAATTCTCTGGAAAGAGCAAAACTGACCAACTCATACGAAGCACCTCCCTTCTCATGGGGCTGCTTTGAAGTAGGACAGGACAGGTAAAAAAAAAAAAAAAAAAAAAAAAAAAAAAAAAAAAAAAAAAAAAAAAAAAAAAAAAAAAAAAAAAAAAAAAAAAAAAAAAAAAAAAAAAAAAAAAAAAAAGAAGATTCAGCAGGGATGGGATGAGAAGATTCAGCAGGGATGAGATGAGAAGATTCCGCAGGGATGGAATGAGAAGATTCAGCAGGGATAAGATGAGAAGATTCAGCAGGGATGGTATGAGAAGATTCAACAGGGATGAGATGAGAAGATTCAGCAGGGATGGAATGAGAAGATTCAGCAGGGATAAGATGAGACGGGGGGAGAAAACAGATAAGAGGGACTGACAATGATGAGGGGAATGCAGTATCACGCACCTGCAGATTGTTATTTAAGGGGATGAGTAAGGATGACATGCTAAAACATTCAAGAACAAAACCATTAACCTCCAATCTAAGACAATTCTTGTCTCACCCAAACAGTTACAGAAAATAGTTTTGGAGCCAGGTACAAAATATGGTGGAATAAACAACAAACATGTAGAGTTCAAGAAAACCGTAGTGAGTCGAGCAAAGTCGCCTGTGGAATCTGGTAGAAAAGTGGCATTACTGTTTACTCTCCTTCACATGCTCTGCACTGTTCCAATAAACTCTTACTTAACGTTCTCCATGTTTTCTAAGGACACCATGTAGATGTTCCAAGGACACATTCCTGGTGTTCCAAGGACACATTCCTGGAGTTCCAATGGCGTGTTCAGTGACACCTTTCAGGATTTCCAAGGACACGTTCCACGCGTTCCAACAACACGTTCCAAGTGATCCAGAGACATGTTCCAGATGTTCCAAGAACATGTTTCAGGAGTTCCAATGGCATGTTCCAATGACACCTTTCAGGATTTCTAAGGACAAGTTTCAGGTGTTCCAAAGATATGTCCCAGGGGTTCCAAGCACACTTTCTAGGTGTTCCAAGAGTTCCAAGAACACTTTCTATGTGTTCCAACGACACGTTCCAAGAGTTCCAAGAACACTTTCTAGGTCTTCCAAAGATATGTCCCAGGGTTCCAAGAACACTTTCTAGGTGTTCCAACGACACGTTCCAAGAGTTCCAAGAACACTTTCTAGGTGTTCCAACGACATGTTCCAAGAGTTCCAAGAACACTTTCTAGGTGTTCCAACGACACGTTCCAAGAGTTCCAAGAACACTTTCTATGTGTTATGAGGACACCTTTCAAGAATTCCAAGCACACCTTCTAGGTGTTGCCAGGACACATTCCAAGAGTGACAAGCACACTGTCTAGCTCAGGGGTGTCCAACGTCGGTCCTGGAGAGCCGGAGCCCTGCACATTTTAGTTGCAACCCTGCTGTAGTATGCATACTACTCTACTTCAGCCAATCAGAGGACAATAATTATTGCCACAGGTGCGTTTCATGATGGTTGAACCAAAAATGTGCAGCGCTCCGGCTCTCCAGGACCGACGTTGGAGACCCCTGGTCTAGGTGTTCCCAGGAGACATTCCAAGAGTTCCAAGCACACTTTCTATGTGTTATAAGGACACATTGTAAGCGATGGGGTGGCGGTCAAGACCTTAGCATGTTGGCTCTGCAGTTTTGAGATGTATGACAAGCTCTCTGCTCCAGCTGTGTTTGCTCACTGCTGTGTGTGTAGACTGGGCGGCATTAAATGCAAAACACACATTTCAGGTACTTCAATTTCACCTTTAAGTTGAAAACGCACCTTTTTATGATTAAGAGAGGTTCCAGGTCTTTTCAGGACCTTTACTATCAGCAAACACATCACAGTCTGCTAAAGCAATCTAATGTTTAAAAGAGGGTTTTTTTTAAATGTGGCCTCAGATCCAGTGAAAAGATGCTTAACCATTGGAGTTAATTTGACTAACACTATATCCACTTAAAATAATCGCTAATAATAACTACTATTCCAGTTAAGGAGAAGAGTACGTCTAGAAACATCTTCACCCCTGACTCTGAGATGTTGGTGCTCTGGTGAATCATCAAACTAGAACAGAATTCACAGCTTCCTCTGCCGTCCTGGCCCTTTCTTCCACAGAAGACAAATAACGCCTCGTTCCTGGCTCCTCCTGTCTCCTTGGAAACTAAGAACCGTGTTTCTCAGCGCAAATATGCAGCGAGAAAGCAGAGCTGAGAAAACAGGAGCTAGTGAATAATCAGAGGTGAGAAATCCTCCCCAACACAGCGATCGGCTACACTCTTCTGCAGGAAAGAGACGGACAAAAATATTCCTCCATTTCAAAAATATCGCTGTCCCATATGCTCATCATGTCTATAGAGCGTAACACGTAGCTTATCTGTTTGTTGGTTGGTAAACATCGATCCCCCACAGACTCCCAAACATTCATATCACCCTTTTCTTGATTATTTTTATATGCATGCTTTGTGAAGAAGTTTACATGTTTGCAAAGCATACATATTAAAACACAACTCCAACACAGGCCAAGGTTATTCTTAATTTGTATCATATGTATTAGCAGGAATGTATTGGTTTTAGTAGGACTGTTTGTGCTATAGCAATTAAAGTTCCTTGTTTTTTTTTCACAATAGTTAGTAGTTGTGTTATACACTGCCACCTGCTCTCTGAAGATAAAACAGCTGGATAGCTCCACGCAAACGATATACATATGGTGAGCGGCTGCTGCTGCACTCTTTCAGCGTTTAAAAGAATCGACTTCAGTGACGAAATGTTAAAATAGAATGCAACAATATGGTTTTAAACTAAAACGAGAACTGGGTAACCTAGGATGAGTTTAGGACTTTTATTTTGAAGGAGTGAACTTTATGTACTTTTCTGACTCTCTACCAAGGGGCAACCAATCCAATCAACCCCCCCCCCCCCCCCCTGCAGTGCAACAGGAAGTGACTGAACTGTCATGCCTCGACTGGCCACAAGGGGAGTCAGGAGGGTGCAGGTTCTCATTCACTCCAAAGTCCTGGTGCTGTAATGTGTTTTTTAATTTAGCTCGTTACTTTTGACCTTCATGAACACTCTGAGGAGGGTGAATTGCTTTTAAAGGTGTTTGTTTAGGATATATGAAATGTCAACATTCAGCCAATCAGACATCAGTGCTACGCCTACACTCTCAGAAAAAAAGGTATGAAAGGTACCTTTTAAGGTATGATGGCGGTCGCTGGGGTGGTGCCCTGAAGGGATCTATTTTGTTCTTATTTGTAGACTTTTGTACCATTGAAGGGGCAAATTTGTACCCCTGATGACAAAATTGTTCCTGCGCGGTAGATTTTTTTCTGATCGTGTACCTTAAATGGTCCACAATAGGTCCATAAAGTACAATTTTGTAACTTTGCAATATAGTTCCTTAGGGTACAAAATTGCCCTTTAATTGTACAAATGTCTAAATATAGGAACAAAATGGTACTTTAACAGGTACAGTTTCATACTTTTTTACTTGTTACTTTTTTAATACTTGTTTGGTCCGCCTCTCTGGACCCATGTTTGGTTACCATGAAGTGATGCACTTCCATGAAGGCGATGGCTGCCTCCTCCCCGTGTTAGTTTGTTTCTCTGCTCATGCTAAATGTTGTGCATGCTGCGTCCATGTTATATACGGTCTATGCTCTGTACACAAAGTAATAAAACCTGTAAAAATACAAGAAAACAGCCTTTTTAATTTTTTGGAATATATTAGTGTTCATGGTTTAGAGACCTTCTCATTCAGCTCGGCGCCTCTCCTCATGAGCAACTCTAGAGTATATTTCAAGCACTTGGGTTCCAGAAATCAGGTTATAGCACGACTATTCCTACTTGATATCATCTTTATCACAAGCTCAGCTGAGGTGAGATTCCCTGTTCCTAAAGCAGGTTCTCTGTACCACTTCTTCGGGCCTCTGATGAGTGGTTGGCTCTAGGGAAGGTGGCCCCAGGCTGAAAACCCAAACACCGCACGCTCACCAGTAAACCTCAACCCCGGGTCTGGCTCCAGGGTGGGGGCCCGCATCTCCCGTTGCATGCCTTGCTATGCTTCTCTTCATGGGGGGATCAATATAGTTCCCAGGCTCCTTCTTTAAGATTGCGGTTCCGCATAGTTATTAATGTTCAACGTTCTTCAGGTGAAGAAAGAAATAATATCTTCCTAACCCAAACATCTCCATCTGCCTCCGTCGACTCGAGGACATGCAAACTTTGGTGCATCAGCCGCTTCAACATCTCACGAGACTCGCTAATGTTAAACAAAGCTTCATTTACATTTATTTTCATGATATTAGTGATGAGAGAACTCTGCAGCACTAAAAGTCTTTTTGCAGAAACCGAGGTGAATTCAAAGCAGGATTCTAGAAGAGCCTCAGCTGTAGAGGAAACACCAGGAGCTTCTTCTGCTTCCGGAGAGACGTGAGTCTGTCCCAGAATACGAGCTCAGAGCCCCTCGAGGACTTGAGTCGAGGGCCCCCAGCACGTCACCAGAGAGTGGACTCGAGTGGAGAACATAAGTCCGGAGGGTTCCATTTGGGACAGAGCCTTCACTCTCTGATCGAGGAAGCTTTTATAGGGTGCCCCACTGCCCCTAGTGGCCAGGATCAAAACAACGGGTTTCTACAGCAATCGATGATCCCAAAATAGGAGCTCAGAGCCCCCCGAATCAAGGGCCCCCAGTGTCTGACCCTCATGACATCACCAGAGTGTGGACTCGAGTCGAGGTCTTTCCATTTGGGACAGGGCCTTTTACTTTTTTATGGTTACTTAGCAGGTTTTATAGCTTTCACTCAAGTCCTTGAGCGCTGCATCCTTTAGAGCGTCTGAATAAATCATCTCATTACTGGAACAAGCCGAACGCAGGCGGATCGCGTGTTTTCCCCGAGGACGGGGGGAACTGGTGTTTGTGTAGAGGGCGAGTGGCGACAGAACCAATCAGGACACGCTTCATTAAACATGTGATGAAAAGCTCAGCGTGGGGCTGAGCAGGTGGGCGGAGGAGGCTTGCGACGGGATGGAGAGCCGCTGAAGGACAAAAGTCCAGACAGGTGTGATCCACAGTTCCTCTGCTGAGGAGAGTCCAGACGGGTGTGATCCACAGTTCCTCTGCTGAGGAGAGTCCAGACAGGTGTGATCCACAGTTCCTCTGCAGAGGAGAGTCCAGACAGGTGTGATCCACAGTTCCTCTGCTGAGGAGAGTCCAGACAGGTGTGATCCACAGTTCCTCTGCTGAGAGAGTCCAGACGGGTGTGATCCACAGTTCCTCTGCTGAGGAGAGTCCCAGACGGGTGTGATCCACAGTTCCTCTGCTGAAGAGAGTCCAGACAGGTGTGATCCACAGTTCCTCTGCTGAGGAGAGTCCAGACGGGTGTGATCCACAGTTCCTCTGCTGAGGAGAGTCCAGACAGGTGTGATCCACAGTTCCTCTGCAGAGGAGAGTCCAGACGGGTGTGATCCACAGTTCCTCTGCAGAGGAGAGTCCAGACAGGGTGTGATTCCACAGTTCCTCTGCTGAAGAGAGTCCAGACAGGTGTGATCCACGTTCCTCTGCAGAGGAGAGTCCAGACAGGTGTGATCCACAGTTCCTCTGCTGAGGAGAGTCCAGACAGGTGTGATCCAACAGTTCCTCTGCTGAGGAGAGTCCAGACGGGTGTGATCCACAGTTCCTCTGCTGAGGAGAGTCCAGACAGGTGTGATCCACAGTTCCTCTGCTGAGGAGAGTCCAGACAGGTGTGATCCACAGTTCCTCTGCTGAAGAGAGTCCAGACAGGTGTGATCCACAGTTCCTCTGCAGAGGAGAGTCCAGACAGGTGTGATCCACAGTTCCTCTGCTGAGGAGAGTCCAGACAGGTGTGATCCACAGTTCCTCTGCAGAGGAGAGTCCAGACGGGTGTGATCCACAGTTCCTCTGCAGAGGAGAGTCCAGACAGGTGTGATCCACAGTTCCTCTGCTGAGGAGAGTCCAGACGGGTGTGATCCACAGTTCATCTGCAGAGGAGAGTCCAGACAGGTGTGATCCACAGTTCCTCTGCTGAGGAGAGTCCAGACGGGTGTGATCCACAGTTCCTCTGCTGAGGAGAGTCCAGACGGGTGTGATCCACAGTTCCTCTGCAGAGGAGAGTCCAGACGGGTGTGATCCACAGTTCCTCTGCTGAGGAGAGTCCAGACAGGTGTGATCCACAGTTCCTCTGCAGAGGAGAGTCCAGACAGGTGTGATCCACAGTTCCTCTGCAGAGGAGAGTCCAGACGGGTGTGATCCACAGTTCCTCTGCTGAGGAGAGTCCAGACGGGTGTGATCCACAGTTCCTCTGCAGAGGAGAGTCCAGACGGGTGTGATCCACAGTTCCTCTGCAGAGGAGAGTCCAGACAGGTGTGATCCACAGTTCCTCATCAGAGGAGAGTCCAGACGGGTGTGATCCACAGTTCCTCTGCTGAGGAGAGTCCAGACGGGTGTGATCCACAGTTCCTCTGCTGAGGAGAGTCCAGACAGGTGTGATCCACAGTTCCTCTGCTGAGGAGAGTCCAGACGGGTGTGATCCACAGTTCCTCTGCTGAGGAGAGTCCAGACGGGTGTGATCCACAGTTCCTCTGCTGAGGAGAGTCCAGACGGGTGTGATCCACAGTTCCTCTGCAGAGGAGAGTCCAGACGGGTGTGATCCACAGTTCCTCTGTTGAGGAGAGTCCAGACGGGTGTGATCCACAGTTCCTCTGCAGAGGAGAGTCCAGACGGGTGTGATCCACAGTTCCTCTGCTGAGGAGAGTCCAGACGGGTGTGATCCACAGTTCCTCATCAGAGGAGAGTCCAGACGGGTGTGATCCACAGTTCCTCTGCTGAGGAGAGTCCAGACAGGTGTTATCCACAGTTCCTCTGCTGAGGAGAGTCCAGACGGGTGTGATCCACAGTTCCTCTGCTGAGGAGAGTCCAGACGGGTGTGATCCACAGTTCCTCTGCTGAGGAGAGTCCAGACAGGTGTGATCCACAGTTCCTCTGCTGAGGAGAGTCCAGACAGGTGTGATCCACAGTTCCTCTGCTGAGGAGAGTCCAGACGGGTGTGATCCACAGTTCCTCTGCTGAGGAGAGTCCAGACGGGTGTGATCCACAGTTCCTCTGCAGAGGAGAGTCCAGACGGGTGTGATCCACAGTTCCTCTGCTGAGGAGAGTCCAGACGGGTGTGATCCACAGTTCCTCTGCAGAGGAGAGTCCAGACGGGTGTGATCCACAGTTCCTCTGTTGAGGAGAGTCCAGACGGGTGTGATCCACAGTTCCTCTGCTGAGGAGAGTCCAGACGGGTGTGATCCACAGTTCCTCTGCTGAGGAGAGTCCAGACGGGTGTGATCCACAGTTCCTCTGCTGAGGAGAGTCCAGACAGGTGTGATCCACAGTTCCTCTGCTGAGGAGAGTCCAGACAGGTGTGATCCACAGTTCCTCTGCTGAGGAGAGTCCAGACTGGTGTGATCCACAGTTCCTCTGCTGAGGAGAGTCCAGACAGGTGTGATCCACAGTTCCTCTGCTGAGGAGAGTCCAGACGGGTGTGATCCACAGTTCCTCTGCTGAGGAGAGTCCAGACTGGTGTGATCCACAGTTCCTCTGCTGAGGAGAGTCCAGACGGGTGTGATCCACAGTTCCTCTGCTGAGGAGAGTCAGACGGGTGTGATCCACAGTTCCTCTGCAGAGGAGAGTCCAGACGGGTGTGATCCACAGTTCCTCTGCAGAGGAGAGTCCAGACGGGTGTGATCCACAGTTCCTCTGCTGAGGAGAGTCCAGACAGGTGTGATCCACAGTTCCTCTGCTGAGGAGAGTCCAGACAGGTGTGATCCACAGTTCCTCTGCAGAGGAGAGTCCAGACAGGTGTGATCCACAGTTCCTCTGTTGAGGAGAGTCCAGACGGGTGTGATCCACAGTTCCTCTGCAGAGGAGAGTCCAGACGGGTGTGATCCACAGTTCCTCTGTTGAGGAGAGTCCAGACGGGTGTGATCCACAGTTCCTCTGCAGAGGAGAGTCCAGACGGGTGTGATCCACAGTTCCTCTGCTGAGGAGAGTCCAGACGGGTGTGATCCACAGTTCCTCATCAGAGGAGAGTCCAGACGGGTGTGATCCACAGTTCCTCTGCTGAGGAGAGTCCAGACAGGTGTTATCCACAGTTCCTCTGCTGAGGAGAGTCCAGACGGGTGTGATCCACAGTTCCTCTGCTGAGGAGAGTCCAGACGGGTGTGATCCACAGTTCCTCTGCTGAGGAGAGTCCAGACGGGTGTGATCCACAGTTCCTCTGCTGAGGAGAGTCCAGACAGGTGTGATCCACAGTTCCTCTGCTGAGGAGAGTCCAGACAGGTGTGATCCACAGTTCCTCTGCTGAGGAGAGTCCAGACAGGTGTGATCCACAGTTCCTCTGCAGAGGAGAGTCCAGACGGGTGTGATCCACAGTTCCTCTGCTGAGGAGAGTCCAGACGGGTGTGATCCACAGTTCCTCTGCTGAGGAGAGTCCAGACGGGTGTGATCCACAGTTCCTCTGCTGAGGAGAGTCCAGACGGGTGTGATCCACAGTTCCTCTGCTGAGGAGAGTCCAGACGGGTGTGATCCACAGTTCCTCTGCTGAGGAGAGTCCAGACGGGTGTGATCCACAGTTCCTCTGCTGAGGAGAGTCCAGACAGGTGTGATCCACAGTTCCTCTGCTGAGGAGAGTCCAGACGGGTGTGATCCACAGTTCCTCTGCTGAGGAGAGTCCAGACGGGTGTGATCCACAGTTCCTCTGCTGAGGAGAGTCCAGACAGGTGTGATCCACAGTTCCTCTGCTGAGGAGAGTCCAGACGGGTGTGATCCACAGTTCCTCTGCTGAGGAGAGTCCAGACGGGTGTGATCCACAGTTCCTCTGCAGAGGAGAGTCCAGACGGGTGTGATCCACAGTTCCTCTGCAGAGGAGAGTCCAGACGGGTGTGATCCACAGTTCCTCTGCTGAGGAGAGTCCAGACAGGTGTGATCCACAGTTCCTCTGCTGAGGAGAGTCCAGACGGGTGTGATCCACAGTTCCTCTGCTGAGGAGAGTCCAGACAGGTGTGATCCACAGTTCCTCTGCTGAGGAGAGTCCAGACTGGTGTGATCCACAGTTCCTCTGCTGAGGAGAGTCCAGACGGGTGTGATCCACAGTTCCTCTGCAGAGGAGAGTCCAGACAGGTGTGATCCACAGTTCCTCTGCTGAGGAGAGTCCAGACAGGTGTGATCCACCGTTCCTCTGTTTTGTCTTTGTTTGTTTTGTTTTTTCAGGTTCTCTCCGGCGAACTGTTCGTCGATGGATCTTGAGTTTGTATGTTGTTTATGCTGGTGAGGTGATTAGCACCTGGCTCAGTAGCGAGGCTCCCAGGGGCCTCACGGAGGAACTCCTATCTACTCTACCTGATCCTCACGAGGACTTTGTGAAGCTGCTCTGAAAGCAACTTGATTGATTGATTGATTGAATAAAATCTAAGCACGATATAATAAACTGAAAAAATATACACGACAGAGTCTCAGGAAGCCAAGGAGTAAAAGTTTTTATGTTATTTTTGTTGGGAGCTTTTTACTGCTTTTATTAGGTGGGAAAGGTCAGAGAGGACACAGGAAGAATACTTGGGGGATAGATCCGGGGAGAAGGATGGAGACCCTGTCGCCGGATACAACTCTGCACCATATGTCAGTGCACCGACCGCCATGCTAGCAGAGCTAACGTGAAAGTGGGTTTTAAAACAAGTATTAAAAAGGGAAATTCTCATATGAGATAAAGAGTTCCAGCGATGGAGAAGGCACCTTCCCCTCTGAGCTTCTTTCTGGACCTCGACAACTCCAGGTGCACCTCCAGGCCAGAGGACGCCGGAGGAAATAAAAGACACTTTTAAGAGCCATCACGTTTGTTTAGAGCAGTGGTTCTCAAATAATCCAGGGGGGTGTAAGGCTCCATCAAGGGGGGCGCGTTGACCTCGGGGAACATGCTTTTTAATTTTTCTATTTAGTTTTTTTTTTAACCATTTTAGAATAAAGTGCAATACCCCTCCACGACATTAGCGGGCAGTGGCGCTCTCACTGGCAGAGTGTGAAGTGTAGAAGACAGACGGAGAGAGAAGGAGATAAAGAGACAAACGAAACTCTCCCGAAAGCTAAGACGAGGAAATATGACGCGTTTGTAGCGCTTGGCTTCACTGTGACTGCGGTGGAGACGAGGAGAGACAGGTGTGCTTACTGAGTCTAAACATGTTGCAGCGGACAGCATGAAGCCAAATAAATGAAGGCGTCATTTAAAGACGTTACGCTCCAATCACGCTGATAAACGCTTGAGTTTTTTCAGAGAAAACGAGCCGAATATTAGCAGCAATCACGATCAGCCAAACAATGTTTATAGTTTTATTAAAGATTTAATGTTTTTACATTTCAGATGCTCCTTAAATCTTTTCTGCTGCAGTTAATAAAGCTATTCTTTGTCATAAGTTGGTCCGTACTTTTTTATTTTCTCTCTTATACGACAAAAAATAATTGAGAAGCACTGGTTCAGAGTCATAGGTGTCACGGTGGCGCAGTGGGTAGCACGGTCGTCTCACAGCAAGAAGGTCGCTGGTTCTAGGCTCGGCTGGGGCAGGTGGCATTTCTGTGTGGAGTTTGCATGTTCTCCCCGTGATCGCGTGGGTTTTCACCAGGTGCTCCGGTTTCCCCACAAGTCCAAAGACATGCAGAATAAGTGAATTGAATAAGAACAATTGCCCATAGTGTGAATGTGTGTGTGAATGTTTCCCAGCGATGGGTTGCAGCTGGAAGGGCATCCGCTGCGTAAAACATATGCCAGTGGCGACCCCGAAAGGGAAGAAAGCCAACATGAAGATGGATGGATGGTTCAGAGTCACATACTAGTGTGTAAAGACACACTCTATTTTCTTCGGCTCTTGTTCTCATGATCTCTGATCGCGTGGCGCACGCTGGTTCCAACCCTCAGATGTTCCTGCTACCACTCCGAGCAGAGATCTATTTATATAGAGAGAGCCGTACCGCATCGAGGCTGAGGAAACCCAGCCAACACGAGGCACTATGAGCGCAGACGGAGAGCGGTGCTGATGCTGGAGGAAGGGGGCGGAGCCTGCGCCAGGAGGCGGAGCTCGCACGCTTTCAGACCGCCACACGCTTCCTCTCACCTTTTACTGATCCTCAAACCCGCTTTCCTTCTCATTCGCAGCCACAAGAGCGCGTCTTCTGGTTTCAGTTTTTGGAACCTTTATGTTCTTTCTATGGTAGATGGTTTCTCTCAATCAACTCCACATAATAGATGGATAAATTAATACACAAAACATAGCTTTAATAACAAAAATAGACATGAAAATGTATGAATATAACATTTCTTATAAATAAGCAATAGATCAATACATTAAAAAAGATTACATAGACAGAATAAACATTAAAATGCACAAGTAACAAATGACATCAATGAAAAATGTGTCATTAAATAAATGGTGCATTTTTGATGCAATGATGTATGAAGAATTTTTAATAAAATAAATATATAAATAAAAACAGATAGATACAAAAATAAATAGATACAAAAATAGATTAATAAAAAATAACACACATAAAATGGACAAATAAATAGAAAAACTAATAAACGAACAAAACAACTTGTAAATAAAAACATGTATAAATAAATCATGCATTTTTCAGAGATATTCAGGACTATATTCTTTTTGTAATAAAAATGATAAAAAGATTAAATTACAAAGAAACATAAACAAATAGATGAAAAATCAACAAGACAGACAGTTTTTTTTACAAATAAAATAGATAGAATAAATAGATAATATAAATACAAATATATAATTACATAAATAAAGTAAAATACATTAATTAAAATAGACCAATAAATAATAATACAAACATAAAAAAAAACTGTTAAATAAATAAATAAATGATGATGTATTCTTCTGAGAAAATGTAAAAAATCGGAGAAAACAAAAATGTAGATAAATAAACACGAACAAAAAGTAAATGAAAACAGAAAATGAAAATAACAAATACATGAAAAATAGACAAATCAATAAACAGACAAATAAATAACAGACAAACGACAAATAAAAATAGATGAATAAATAAATGATGTGTTTCTTGAGAGACAAGAAATTTTTTTGTTATGAAACAAAAAATAGTAAAATAAAACATTTTAAACACATGAAAACAGATAGATAAGAAAACTGTAAAAAGTACAAATAAATAATAACACATGAATAACAAGGGTACTCATAAAAACTAGCCCTCGCCGCTGATAAATAAAGTCATCGAATCCGTTATAATCCCGCATGACTTTACCAGAGAGAGTCTTTTATTTTCTTTCAGTTTTTAGCACAAAGAAATAAATTCTTTGATGTTAATAGTTGCGAGTCCCGAGTGCTCCGGAGCCTCTTTCCTGATAGTATATAATTTTTTGTCTTGCAATACATCTGTTTTAATTAAAAAAAATAAATAAATAAAAAAAGTTAG
The DNA here is from genome assembly GCA_900490495.1 of Danionella dracula. NCBI lineage: Eukaryota > Metazoa > Chordata > Actinopteri > Cypriniformes > Danionidae > Danionella > Danionella dracula. The sequence goes on along the minus strand of UELW01000953.1, from coordinate 22,832 downwards.
CTTTTTTCACTCAGTCTGTTGTGTTTTCAAATGTTGAGGCACTTTGCTTTCGCCGCTGCTGCGTTGAATGGTTTTGTAAATAAAGTTGAGTTGAGTGACGTAAAGAAGAGGGATGACAGAGGCTGCTGGGTGAGAACCTTTTTATTTATTTTTTATTTTTTAACCTGTCCTGTCTTTCTTCAAAGCGACCCCATGAGAAGGGATGCGCTTCGTATGAGTCGGTCAGCTTTGCTCTTTCCAGAGAAACGAAGATGTTATATAGTGACTATTCCTCTGGATAGCAGCTATTAATTAATTTTATTGATTATTTATTTATTTCGCATTCATCACAATAATCACGTAAATCAATCATATAAACACACAGCAGGACAGGACGGTGTTAATAGAAGGTCATTGAGTTGAAAAAACTTTTTGATTTTTTTGTCACGAGTTCGCTCTTGCTTATGATTGGCCAGCTAGCGTGAGTGGCGCACGCTAGGCGAGCGTTCCGAGTGAGGAGTCCGGGACCAGGAAGCTGCTTGGGCCCGAGAGCGCCCCCCCAAGAGTTGCGAAGGGGTGGAAGGAGTGATAGCTTGCACGAACTAAATCAAGCATGTGTGTTCATCATTTATCTTTCCGATGCATTTGTGGTGTTTCGAGTCATGGATCAGAGTTTTCCTTCCCAGCCAATCGGAGCCCGCGCGCGCCACCAGCGATTGAGGGACTTATTTGAAGGTCTATTGATTGCTTATCAATTAAACAAAATTGTAAGCCAACAATAAACACTGACAACGATAGATTAAAGTTAAGAAATTCCGCATAGATGGTAGCGGGTGCTGACCACTGGTGAAGAAAATGGGTTTAGTACGGGTGTAGTTCAGGGACTTGGAGTTAATCTGATGTTTCAGACAAAAGTGATCAACTATTTTCTTGTAATGCAGACATAAAAACATCCTTTTTCTCAACTTTCTTAGAATCAGTTCCTTAGCAAAGCTCACCGTACGTAAGAACCTGATGATGTCACTCCTCTAAACAAACCCACCAGTCTAAAAGCTAATAACGCGAGTTAGCATTAGCATTTGCTGCAAACAATATCTAAGGTACAAATGTTGCTAAGTATCCTTTGCAACACGTGACGTCACGCCATAAATATGTTGCACGTGAAAACCTAATGATGTCAGTCTCCGAAATAAACTAAAAGCTGATAACATGAGCTAGTATTAGCGCTACAAACAATAGCTAAAGCACAGATAAATATGGTGTATGCGAAAACCTGGAGATGCCGCTCCTCTAAATAAACTTAACTACTAAATAAACTAAAAGCTAATAGCAGCTTAATTGCTTTTCTGCCTTTACTAAAACAAAACATAAGTTGTGGAAATAAGTGCTTACATTCACTTTTAAAATACTGATCGAAGTAGATTTTGCACTCGAGGTGTTTTTGCAACCAGCTAACAGAAAAAGTTCTCGTAACATTTGCTAACGCTCTATAAAGGTTGTTTAAACGTTAGCTCATAACGTTTCCAAAAGAACGTTCTCGTAACATTCGCTAACGCTCTTTAAAGGTTGTCTAAACGTTAGCTCATAACGTTTCCAAAAGAACTTTCTCGTAACATTCGCTAACGCTCTTTAAAGGTTGTTTATACGTTAGCTCATAACGTTTCCAAAAGAACGTTCTCGTAACATTCGCTAACGCTCTTTAAAGGTTGTTTATACGTTAGCTCATAACGTTTCCAAAAGAACGTTCTCGTAACATTCGCTAACGCTCTTTAAAGGTTGTTTATACGTTAGCTCATAACGTTTCCAAAAGAACGTTCTCGTAACATTCGCTAACGCTCTTTAAAGGTTGTCTAAACGTTAGCTCATAACGTTTCCAAAAAACGTTCTCGTAACATTCGCTAACGCTCTTTAAAGGTTGTCTAAACGTTAGCTCATAACGTTTCCAAAAGAACGTTCTCGTAACATTCGCTAACGCTCTTTAAAGGTTGTTTATACGTTAGCTCATAACGTTTCCAAAAGAACGTTCTCGTAACATTCGCTAACGCTCTTTAAAGGTTGTCTAAACGTTAGCTCATAACGTTTCCAAAAAACGTTCTCGTAACATTCGCTAACGCTCTTTAAAGGTTGTCTAAACGTTAGCTCATAACGTTTCCAAAAGAACGTTCTCGTAACATTCGCTAACGCTCTTTAAAGGTTGTCTAAACGTTAGCTCATAACGTTTCCAAAAGAACGTTCTCGTAACATTCGCTAATGCTCTTTAAAGGTTGTCTAAACGTTAGCTCATAACGTTTCCAAAAGAACGTTCTCGTAACATTCTCTAACGCTCTTTAAAGGTTGTCTAAACGTTAGCTCATAACGTTTCCAAAAGAACGTTCTCGTAACATTCGCTAACGCTCTTTAAAGGTTGTCTAAACGTTAGCTCATAACGTTTCCAAAAAACGTTCTCGTAACATTCGCTAACGCTCTTTAAAGGTTGTCTAAACGTTAGCTCATAACGTTTCCAAAAGAACGTTCTCGTAACATTCGCTTACGCTCTTTAAAGGTTGTCTAAACGTTAGCTCATAACGTTTCTAAAAGAACGTTCTCGTAACATTCGCTAACGCTCTTTAAAGGTTGTTTAAACGTTAGCTCATAACGTTTCCAAAAGAACGTTCTCGTAACATTCGCTTACGCTCTATAAAGGTTGTTTAAACGTTAGCTCATAACGTTTCTAAAAGAACGTTCTCGTAACATTCGCTAACGCTCTTTAAAGGTTGTCTAAACGTTAGCTCATAACGTTTCCAAAAGAACGTTCTCGTAAAATTCGCTAACGCTCTTTAAAGGTTGTCTAAACGTTAGCTCATAACGTTTCCAAAAGAACGTTCTCGTAACATTCGCTAACGCTCTTTAAAGGTTGTCTAAACGTTAGCTCATAACGTTTCCAAAAGAACGTTCTCGTAACATTCGCTAACGCTCTTTAAAGGTTGTCTAAACGTTAGCTCATAACGTTTCCAAAAAACGTTCTCGTAACATTCGCTAACGCTCTTTAAAGGTTGTCTAAACGTTAGCTCATAACGTTTCCAAAAGAACGTTCTCGTAACATTCGCTTACGCTCTTTAAAGGTTGTCTAAACGTTAGCTCATAACGTTTCTAAAAGAACGTTCTCGTAACATTCGCTAACGCTCTTTAAAGGTTGTTTAAACGTTAGCTCATAACGTTTCCAAAAGAACGTTCTCGTAACATTCGCTAACGCTCTTTAAAGGTTGTCTAAACGTTAGCTCATAACGTTTCCAAAAAACGTTCTCGTAACATTCGCTAACGCTCTTTAAAGGTTGTCTAAACGTTAGCTCATAACGTTTCCAAAAGAACGTTCTCGTAACATTCGCTAACGCTCTTTAAAGGTTGTTTATACGTTAGCTCATAACGTTTCCAAAAGAACGTTCTCGTAACATTCGCTAACGCTCTTTAAAGGTTGTCTAAACGTTAGCTCATAACGTTTCCAAAAGAACGTTCTCGTAACATTCGCTAACGCTCTTTAAAGGTTGTCTAAACGTTAGCTCATAACGTTTCCAAAAGAACGTTCTCGTAACATTCGCTAACGCTCTTTAAAGGTTGTCTAAACGTTAGCTCATAACGTTTCTAAAAGAACGTTCTCGTAACATTCGCTAACGCTCTTTAAAGGTTGTCTAAACGTTAGCTCATAACGTTTCTAAAAGAACGTTCTCGTAACATTCGCTAACGCTCTTTAAAGGTTGTCTAAATGTTAGCTCATAACGTTTCCAAAAGAACGTTCTCGTAACATTCGCTAACGCTCTTTAAATGTTGTCTAAACGTTAGCTCCTAGTAATGTTCTAATAATGTTTCATTTCATTAAATAAAACGTTATCTAAACACATTTTTTGGTGAGTGATAAATGTTCTAAAGATGTTTTAATATCCGTGAGAGAACGCTCGCAGCATGTTAAAATAACTGGACAAGCTAACATTTTTGCAGCATTAGAGGTAACGTTTCCACAATGTTCACGTAACATACATTTTTTTTAGGTGTGTAGCAACTTTTAAGATCTTGATTTGAAGCAGGCTCTGTCTGGAATATAAATACACATTAGATCGAGTTTAGGGATCTCTTGCTAAACCCTCCGTTCTAAATACAAAGCAAGCCGACCAGCGAGCATGAATCATTATACCTCTGGTGACTTCTACCCCTACAGCACCGCTCCCCTTCTGGCCTCATCTGAATTTCTTTTAATCAAAGGCAGTGTGAGCTGGCGGGCGAGCGAGCTGCAGAATTCATTAAAAGCTAAGCCCTGTCTCTCTTTCAGAGACGTGCGCATACAAGCACAGATCCCATCTGCTCAGGGTCAGCTCTGAATAGGATCGCAGGCCCCCAGGGACGTGTCGGCCCTTCTCAGTGTGCTCTTAAGCAGATTTGGCCCGTGCTCCTTCAGTCTGTCTGTCGACCGAAGTCCCTCTCTCTCCTCTTAATCACTGTCGCAGTGAGAGGTGAGGGGCCTGGAGGCACACCTGAGACCCACGCCGCGGGAGGAACGTCACAGAGGAGATCTCTTAAAGGCACAAACACAGAATACGATCTCTTGAAGAGCATCCACAATGGTTTCCGTTCACTGTTCGGAGGCTGCACTTGCATTTGGCGTCCCTCAAATAATCCCCTTCATGATTACCCAGCAGACATGCAATAAAAGCTACATTCACATTGAATTGAATAAAAAAGAGGGACAAATTATTGTGGTAGGAGAGAGAGAGAGCGAGAGAGAGAGATGGTATTAAGCCATAAAAACACATAAAGGAAAGTAAAAGCATTTTAAAATGGCGTCTGTATTCTACCGGGAGCAACTGAAGGGATGCCAGCGGTGGAGAAATTGTTCTGTTGTACAGGCGGAGGTTAGGAGCCTGCAGCAGAGTTTTGGATCATGTGAAGCCGATGCAGAACATACTGGAAGACACTAAAATACATGGCATTCCAATAATAAAAAGACACCTGTTAATAAAAGCATGGATGTGGAGGTGCTTCGTGGGCAGAAAAGACTTGACTTTAGTCTATTGTCTCACCTGCAAAGAGCTGATCTGGACTACAGCACTGACCTGTTTGTTAAACGTCTGCTCACCGTCGGTTTTTGATATAAACATACGTATGTTTATTGTTTGTTGTCATCAAGCTTGCTGTCCGGTGTCAGAAGATTTTGATCGATGTGTTTGTCATTTCAGATTAGAATTAAACATGTCAAATTAAAATGTTTTTTTTTAATGTGGAACCGCCCTCTGAGTTTTAAATCTAGATTGAAAAGTGTTTCAGGGACACACTAACTAACCTAAAAGTGTAAGAGTAGCAGATCCGCACTGAACTACAGAGCAGAAAAAAGTGTTTTTTGGTCAGTTGTGACCCCACCCCTTGTGGCCAGCCGAGGTATTACAGTTCACTTGGCAGTTGTGTTCTGGTGGATAAGGAGATCGACTTGTGATCGGAAGGTAGCAGGTTTGATCCTCAGATCCACCGAGTTGAAGGTGGAGTGAGTGATGAAACGCTTGCTCTCCATCTTCAGCAACCACAGCTGTGGAGCCCTCGATCGAGCACCGGCTCCCCGACTGCTCCCCGGGCCCCGCAGCCATGGCTCCCACTGCTCCGGGTGAGTGCTCACGGTGTGTTTGTTCACTGCTGGTGTGTGTGTACACTGGGGTGGGCTACATGCAGAAAACACGCTCCGGGTATGGCACACTGCTAGATACTCCATATCTGGTATATGACCACATCTTGGGTCACTTCCTGTTGCGCTGGAGCAGTGAGAGTTGGTATAAGACCATGATGCAATTGGGAGAATCGGGTAAGTTTTTAAAATAAAAGGTTGTTCAGACACAGATAATAATTGCAACAAGCGGTAGTGGCCCATGGTCTAGGGGTTAGAGACCATCGAGGTAAAGCTTCCCAACAAGAGAATGGTTTCTTCAACGTTGGTCCTTGCAAAAACCAAGGACATTCTGAACAGAGCACTCTCCTCAACAATTATATTTTAAGGATGTGTCTATTCAAGCTTTATAAGTGGAGTCTCAGGCACACAGATGTGCTGCTGATCTCTAAAAGATGCGCTACTGTTCAGTAACCCGCCCCCTAGAGGTGAGAAGTAGAAGATCATATTTACTCCACAAGGATTAATTGGTCCACAAAGACGTTCTAGAGCATCCGGAGATGCCTTTCTAGCAGGCTCAGAGGGAGAGAAGAGGTTCTGGGTCGGGGATTGGGTCTAAAACTCTTGACATGATTTAAAGGTGGTGCAGTGGGTAGCACGGTTGTCTCACAGCAAGAAGGTCGCTGGTTCGAGTTGGTATTCTCTGTGTGGAGTTCTCATGTTCTCCTCGTGATCGCGTGGGTTTACTCCGGGTGCTCCGGTTTCCTCCACGAGTCCAGAGACATGCGGAATAAGAGAATTAGATAAAACGATTGTTCTTAGTGTTTGAGTGAGAATGAGTGTGTGTGGATGTTTCCCAGCGATGGGTTGCAGCTGGAAGGGCATCCGCCGCATAAAACATATGCCAGAGTTGGTGTTTCATTCCGCTGTGGAGACCCCGAAGGGAAGAAAGCTGATAAGAAGATGGATGGATGGATGCGTTAGAGCTCTTTGGAACTGGTTTCAGAAAATATATTTTTTTCAACAGTGAGGTTGATCGTTTCCGAATTGATCAAACAAAATTCTATGAAATCAAGCATGTGTGTTCATCATTTATCTGTGTCTATATCATCTATAAAACACACAAGAAACATTATAGGAAAGTAAACACAACACAGAACATATACACTAGTAGAAAATACATTTCATTTTATGGTCCAAATTACTCATCTCTTTTAGACACTTCACAGCCCAAACCTTGCTAGTCTTTGAAAAGCCAGGGATAAAAGTCTTTTTGGCTTTGAACTCCAAATCCCTCCTCACCCTTCATCCTGTCCTCCTCCTCGAGAAACAGACCGGAATATTAAGATCAGATCGTTTTTAACAACAACCTAAGCTTAAGAGGCTTCTGGGGAACGCAGCCCAGGTCTTAAAAGAGCAGCTCTCTCTTCCTTCACGGAACAAAAATAAACTCAGATCCCTCAGCGTCAGCAGGATTGAACTATTTCGAGACGGTGTGAAGAGCGTGGTGTTAGAACGGGCCGCGGATGACTCTCAGATACGAGAAGTGTTGATCAGCGATGATATATTCATCCAGTTTTCCTCCCGAGCGAAGCAGCAGATCCGGGATCAGCAGGTTACCTCAGGTCAAACAAAGAGACGCAGCCGGCGTTTGTGCACGGCGGAGAGACCGGCAGGGAGAGAGTAATTTAAACATAATTAATGAATAAATGCTGAGGGCATCGATGGTCATAAACAAGACAGAGTGAAGAAGCTCGCAGGGGACATTAATCAGCCGGCTACCATTTCCTCTAACGTTCCTCGTCGGGAGTTCACACAGCAGTGATGAGTGTTAGACTTCACAGTCTTATCGTGCAGCAACAGTCAGAACTCCTCAACTAATCAGGGTTGTGATGGCTACTGCTCAACTACGTCCAGGTTCTGCAGAGTAAGCTCAGTTCTTTCGGCTCCCAGCAGTCCTTGGCTTTGTTCTGCACTCGCTGTTGTAGGAACTTCCAACAATTAGAGTGAACGATGAACCTCGTTAAGACGAAAAAGATAGCACCGCAGTGAGGAAGAGAAAACAGAGTTTAACTTCAGTAAAGTTATCCAAAGATTCCACGGATTCTCTTCTCACGGCTCAATTAAACTCAAAGGTTTAAGAGCTTATGAGGTCTCTGTAGAATCTAAGCGACTCGGAACGAGTACAAAGCGTTTGAGCAGAAATAATCCTTTCGGGGCTCGCCGACGGTTTAGCTGTCTTGAGCGAGCACCAAAAAAAAAAAAAAAACAAAAAACCAAAACCCCTGCCAAAAAAAACACCAAAAGATTCACTTAAAACATCAAAATCAAGCTCCTCTGTCCTGCTTCCTACAAAACTCAGTCTGAAAGTCAACTGGATGGTTTTGCTATTTCATATCTTTAAATATGATACGCATGTGAACAGCTTACAATATGCGCAAACGTGAAATAGAATGGAATCTCTTCTCAAAAGAGGTTTTGTAGGAGAATCGCAGGTGAACTGTGATTTTTCTCCCAAAATGTGGTATTGTTTGTTTGGACAAAATCTATTGACTGTTTATCATAATTGACATAAAGAAAACATGCTGACAGAATTTTGTTACCACCTTCTTTCTCCTCTTTTATTCATGCATGCCGGGAGTGGCCCCCCCCTGGGAGGCAGAGTACACTGAATGGCCCGTGATAGGAGAGATGAGAAATTCTGTCGGCATTTTCTTTATGTCTAATTGTGATAAAACAGTCAATAGATTTTGTCCAAAACACAACAATGACCAAATTTGGGAGAGAAAAAAGTCACAGTTCACCTGCTGATTCTCCTACAAAACCTCTTTTGAGAGAGATTCCATTCTATTTCACTTTTTGCATATTGTAAGCTGTTCACCATGCTATCATATTTAAAGATATGAAAATAGCAAAACAATCCAGTGACTTCTCAGACTGAGTTTTGTAGGAAGCAGTGACAGAGGAGCTGATTTTGATGTTTTAGAGTGAATCTTTTTGGTGTTTTTTTGCAGGTGTTCGCTCAGAGACGCTAAAACACGTCTGCGATCCCCGAAGAAGGATTATTTCTGCTCAAACAGCTTTGTAGCTCGTTCCTACGTCCCTTAGATTCTACAGAGACCTCATAAGCTCTTAAACCTTGAGTTATTGAGCCGGGAGAAGAGAATCCGTGAATCTTTGGATAACTTTACTGAAGTTAAACCTGTTCTCTTCCTCACTGCTGCTAGCTTTTTCTTCTTAAACGAGGTTCATCGTTCACTCTAATTGTTGGAAGTTCCTACAGACAGCGAGTGCAGAACAAAGCCAAGGACTGCTGGAGCCAGAAAGAACTGAGCTGTACTCTGCAGAACCTGGACGTAGTTGAGCAAGTAGGCCATCACAAACCCTGATTATGTTGAGGAGGTCTGAACTGTTGCTGCACGATGAAGAGCTGGGAAGTCTAACAGCTCAGCACTGCTTGTGTGAACTCCCGACGAGGAACGTTAGAGGAAAATGGTAGCCGGCTGATTAATGTCCCTGCGAGCTGCTTCACTCTGTCTTGTTTATGAACCATCGATGCCCTCAGGCATTTATTCATGTAATTAGGTTTTAAATTACTCTCTCCCTGCCGTTCTCTCCGCTGTGCACAAACGCCGGCTGACGTCTCTTTGTTTGAAGCCTGACAGGTACGCTGCTGATCCCGGATCTGGCTGCTTCGCTCGGGAGGAAACCTGGATGAATATATCATCGCTGATCAACACTTCTCGTATCTGAGAGTCATCCGCGGCCCGTTCTAACACCACGCTCTTCACACCGTCTCGAAATAGTTCAATCCTGCTGACGCTGAGGGATCTGAGTTTATTTTTGTTCCGTTGAAGGAAGAGAGAGCTGCTCTTTTAAGACCTGGGCTGCGTTCCCCAGAAGCCTCTTAAGCTTAGGTTGTTGTTAAAAACGATCTGATCTTAATATTCCTCGTTTTATTAAGTTTTTGTTTTGTTTCTCGAGGAGGAGGACAGGATGAAGGGTGAGGAGGGATTTGGAGTTCAAAGCCAAAAAAGACTTTTATCCCTGGCTTTTCAAAGACTAGCAAGGTTTGGGCTGTGAAGTGTCTAAAAGAGATGAGTAATTTGGACCATAAAATGAAATGTATTTTCTACTAGTGTATATGTTCTGTGTTGTGTTTACTTTCCTATAATGTTTCTTGTGTGTTTTATAGATGATATAGACACAGATAAATGATGAACACACATGCTTGATTTCATAGAATTTTGTTTGATCAATTCGGAAACGATCAACCTCACTGTTGAAAAAAATATATTTTCTGAAACCAGTTCCAAAGAGCTCTAACGCATCCATCCATCCATCTTCTTATCAGCTTTCTTCCCTTTCGGGGTCTCCACAGCGGAATGAACCACCAACTCTTCTATCATATATTTTATGCGGCGGATGCCCTTCCAGCTGCAACCCATCGCTGGGAAACATTCACACACACTCATTCTCTCGCAAACACTAAGAACAATCGTTTTTATCTAATTCTCTTATTCCGCATGTCTCTGGACTCGTGGAGGAAACCGGAGCACCCGGAGTAAACCCACGCGATCACGAGGAGAACATGAGAACTCCACACAGAGATACCAACTCGAACCAGCGACCTTCTTGCTGTGAGACAACCGTGCTACCCACTGCGCCACCTTTAAATCATGTCAAGAGTTTTAGACCCAATCCCCGACCCAGAACCTCTTCTCTCCCTCTGAGCCTGCTAGAAAGGCATCCTCCGGATGCTCCAGAACGTCTTTGTGGACCAATTAATCCTTGTGGAGTAAATATGATCTTCTACTTCTCACCTCTAGGGGGCGGGTTACTGAACAGTAGCGCATCTTTTAGAGATCAGCAGCACATCTGTGTGCCTGAGACTCCACTTATAAAAGCTTGAATAGGCACATCCTTAAAATAATAAATTGTTGAGGAGAGTGCTCGGTTCAGAATGTCTTGGTTTTTGCAAGGAACCAGACGTTGAAGAAACAATTCTCTTGTGTCGGGAAAGCTTTACCTCGATGGTCTCTAACCCCTAGACCATGGGCCACTACCGCTTTGTTGCAATTATTATCTGTGTCTGAACAACCTTTTATTTTGAAAACTTACCCGATTCTCCCAATTGCATCATGGTCTTTTACCAACTCTCACTGCTCCAGCGCAACAGGAAGTGACCCAAGATGTGGTCATATACCAGATATGGAGTATCTAGCAGTGTGCCATACCCGGAGCGTGTTTTCTGCATGTAGCCCACCCCAGTGTACACACACACACAGCAGTGAACAAACACACCGTGAGCACTCACCCGGAGCAGTGGGAGCCATGGCTGCGGGGCCCGGGGAGCAGTCGGGGAGCCGGTGCTCGATCGAGGGCTCCACAGCTGTGGTTGTTGAAGATGGAGAACAAGTGTTTCATCACTCACTCCACCTTCAACTCAGAGGATCTGAGGATCGAACCTGCTACCTTCCGATCACAAGTCGATCTCCTTATCCACCAGAACACAACTGCCAAGTGAACTGTAATACCTCGGCTGGCCACAAGGGGATGGGGTCACAACTGACCAAAAACACTTTTTCTGCGCTGTAGTTCAGTGCGGATCTGCTACTCTTACACTTTTAGGTTAGTTAGTGTGTCCCTGAAACACTTTTCAATCTAGATTTAAAACTCAGAGGGCGGTTCCACATTAAAAAAAAACATTTTAATTTGACATGTTTAATTTTAATATGAAAATGACAAACGCATCGATCAAAATCTTCTGACAGCGGACAGCAAGCTTGATGACAACAAACAATAAACATACGTATGTTTATATCAAAAACCGACGGTGAGCAGACGTTTAACAAACAGGTCAGTGCTGTAGTCCAGATCAGCTCTTTGCAGGTGAGACAATAGACTAAAGTCAAGTCTTTTCTGCCCACGAAGCACCTCCACATCCATGCTTTTATTAACAGGTGTCTTTTTATTATTGGAATGCCATGTATTTTAGTGTCTTCCAGTATGTTCTGCATCGGCTTCACATGATCCAAAACTCTGCTGCCGGCTCCTAACCTCCGCCTGTACAACAGAACAATTTCTCCACCGCTGGCATCCCTTCAGTTGCTCCCGGTAGAATACAGACGCCATTTTAAAATGCTTTTACTTTCCTTTATGTGTTTTTATGGCTTAATACCATCTCTCTCTCTCGCTCTCTCTCTCTCCTACCACAATAATTTGTCCCTCTTTTTTATTCAATTCAATGTGAATGTAGCTTTTATTGCATGTCTGCTGGGTAATCATGAAGGGGATTATTTGAGGGACGCCAAATGCAAGTGCAGCCTCCGAACAGTGAACGGAAACCATTGTGGATGCTCTTCAAGAGATCGTATTCTGTGTTTGTGCCTTTAAGAGATCTCCTCTGTGACGTTCCTCCCGCGGCGTGGGTCTCAGGTGTGCCTCCAGGCCCCTCACCTCTCACTGCGACAGTGATTAAGAGGAGAGAGAGGGACTTCGGTCGACAGACAGACTGAAGGAGCACGGGCCAAATCTGCTTAAGAGCACACTGAGAAGGGCCGACACGTCCCTGGGGGCCTGCGATCCTATTCAGAGCTGACCCTGAGCAGATGGGATCTGTGCTTGTATGCGCACGTCTCTGAAAGAGAGACAGGGCTTAGCTTTTAATGAATTCTGCAGCTCGCTCGCCCGCCAGCTCACACTGCCTTTGATTAAAAAGAAATTCAGATGAGGCCAGAAGGGGAGCGGTGCTGTAGGGGTAGAAGTCACCAGAGGTATAATGATTCATGCTCGCTGGTCGGCTTGCTTTGTATTTAGAACGGAGGGTTTAGCAAGAGATCCCTAAACTCGATCTAATGTGTATTTATATTCCAGACAGAGCCTGCTTCAAATCAAGATCTTAAAAGTTGCTACACACCTAAAAAAAATGTATGTTACGTGAACGTTGTGGAAACGTTACCTCTAATGCTGCAAAAACGTTAGCTTGTCCAGTTATTTTAACATTCTGCGAGCGTTCTCTCACGGATATTAAAACATCTTTAGAACATTTATTACTCACCAAAAATGTGTTTAGATAACGTTTATTTAATGAAATGAAACATTATTAGAACATTACTAGGAGCTAACGTTTAGACAACATTTAAAGAGCGTTAGCGAATGTTACGAGAACGTTCTTTTGGAAACGTTATGAGCTAACGTTTAGACAACCTTTAAATAACGTTCGTGAATGTTACGAGAACGTTCTTTTGAAACGTTATGAGCTAACATTTAGACAACCTTTAAATAACGTTCGTGAATGTTACGAGAACGTTCTTTAGAAACGTTATGAGCTAACGTTTAGACAACCTTTAAAGAGCGTTAGCGAATGTTATGAGAACGTTCTTTTGGAAACGTTATGAGCTAACGTTAGACAACCTTTAAAGAGCGTTAGCGAATGTTACGAGAACGTTTTTTGGAAACGTTATGAGCTAACGTTTAGACAACCTTTAAAGAGCGTTAGCGAATGTTACGAGAACGTTCTTTTGGAAACGTTATGAGCTAACGTATAAACAACCTTTAAAGAGCGTTAGCGAATGTTACGAGAACGTTCTTTGGAAACGTTATGAGCTAACGTTTAGACAACCTTAAAGAGCGTTAGCGAATGTTACGAGAACGTTTTTTGGAAACGTTATGAGCTAACGTTTAGACAACCTTTAAAGAGCGTTAGCGAATGTTACGAGAACGTTCTTTTGGAAACGTTATGAGCTAACGTTTAAACAACCTTTAAAGAGCGTTAGCGAATGTTACGAGAACGTTCTTTTAGAAACGTTATGAGCTAACGTTTAGACAACCTTTAAAGAGCGTAAGCGAATGTTACGAGAACGTTCTTTTGGAAACGTTATGAGCTACGTTTAGACAACCTTTAAAGAGCGTTAGCGAATGTTACGAGAACGTTTTTTGGAAACGTTATGAGCTAACGTTTAGACAACCTTTAAAGAGCGTTAGCGAATGTTACGAGAACGTTCTTTTGGAAACGTTATGAGCTAACGTTTAGACAACCTTTAAAGAGCGTTAGCGAATGTTACGAGAACGTTCTTTTGGAAACGTTATGAGCTAACGTTTAGACAACCTTTAAAGAGCGTTAGCGAATTTTACGAGAACGTTCTTTTGGAAACGTTATGAGCTAACGTTTAGACAACCTTTAAAGAGCGTTAGCGAATGTTACGAGAACGTTCTTTTAGAAACGTTATGAGCTAACGTTTAAACAACCTTTATAGAGCGTAAGCGAATGTTACGAGAACGTTCTTTTGGAAACGTTATGAGCTAACGTTTAAACAACCTTTAAAGAGCGTTAGCGAATGTTACGAGAACGTTCTTTTAGAAACGTTATGAGCTAACGTTTAGACAACCTTTAAAGAGCGTAAGCGAATGTTACGAGAACGTTCTTTTGGAAACGTTATGAGCTAACGTTTAGACAGACCTTTAAAGAGCGTTAGCGAATGTTACGAGAACGTTTTTTGGAAACGTTATGAGCTAACGTTTAGACAACCTTTAAAGAGCGTTAGCGAATGTTACGAGAACGTTCTTTTGGAAACGTTATGAGCTAACGTTTAGACAACCTTTAAAGAGCGTTAGAGATGTTACGAAGAACGTTCTTTTGGAAAACGTTATGAGCTAACGTTTAGACAACCTTTAAAGAGCATTAGCGAATGTTACGAGAACGTTCTTTGGAAACGTTATGAGCTAACGTTTAGACAACCTTTAAAGAGCGTTAGCGAATGTTACGAGAACGTTCTTTTGGAAACGTTATGAGCTAACGTTTAGACAACCTTTAAAGAGCGTTAGCGAATGTTACGAGAACGTTTTTTGGAAACGTTATGAGCTAACGTTTAGACAACCTTTAAGATGCGTTAGCGAATGTTACGAGAACGTTCTTTTGGAAACGTTATGAGCTAACGTATAAACAACCTTTAAAGAGCGTTAGCGAATGTTACGAGAACGTTCTTTTGGAAACGTTATGAGCTAACGTTTAGACAACCTTTAAAGAGCGTTAGCGAATGTTACGAGAACGTTTTTGGAAACGTTATGAGCTAACGTTTAGACAACCTTAAGAGCGTTAGCGAATGTTACGAGAACGTTCTTTTGGAAACGTTATGAGCTAACGTATAAAACAAACCTTTAAAGAGCGTTAGCCGAATGTTACGAGAACGTTCTTTTGGAACGTTATGAGCTAACGTATAAACAACCTTTAAAGAGCGTTAGCGAATGTTACGAGAACGTTCTTTTGGAAACGTTATGAGCTAACGTATAAACAACCTTTAAAGAGCGTTAGCGAATGTTACGAGAAAGTTCTTTTGGAAACGTTATGAGCTAACTTTTAGACAACCTTTAAAGAGCGTTAGCGAATGTTACGAGAACGTTCTTTTGGAAACGTTATGAGCTAACGTTTAAACAACCTTTATAGAGCGTTAGCAAATGTTACGAGAACTTTTCTGTAGCTGGTTGCAAAAACACCTCGAGTGCAAAATCTACTTCGATCAGTATTTTAAAAGTGAATGGAAGCACTTATTTCCACAACTTAGTTTTGTTTTAGTAAAGGCAGAAAAGCAATTAAGCTGCTATTAGCTTTTAGTTTATTTAGTAGTTAAGTTTATTTAGGGAGCGGCATCTCCAGGTTTTCGCATACACCATATTTATTGTGCTTTAGCTATTGTTTGTAGCGCTAATACTAGCTCATGTTATAGCTTTTAGTTTATTTCGGAGACTGACATCATTAGGTTTTCACGTGCAACAATTTATGGCGTGAAGTCACGTGTTGCAAAGGATACTTAGCAACATTTGTACCTTAGTATTGTTTGCAGCAAATGCTAATGCTAAACTCGCGTATTAGCTTTTAGAAGGTGGGTTGTTTAGAGGAGTGACATCATCAGGTTTCTACGTACGGTGAGCTTTGCTAAGGAACTGATTCTAAGAAAGTTGAGAAAAAGGATGTTTTTATGTCTGCATTACAAGAAAATGTTGATCACTTTTGTCTGAAACATCAGATTAACTCCAAGTCCCTGAACTACACACCGTACTAAACCCATTTTCTTCACCAGTGGTCAGCACCCGCTACATTATGGGGAATTTCTTAACTTTAATCTATCGTTGTCAGTGTTTATTGTGGCTTACAATTTTGTTTAATTGATAAGCAATCAATAGACCTTCAAATAAGTCCCTCAATCGCTGGTGGCGCCGCGCGGGCTCCGATTGGCTGGGAAGGAAAACTCTGATCCATGACTCGAAACACCACAAATGCATCGGAAAGATAATGATGAACACACATGCTTGATTTAGTTCGTGCAAGCATCACTCCTTCCACCCCTTCGCAACTCTTGGGGGGCGCTCTCGGGCCCAAGCAGCTTCCTGGTCCCGGACTCCTCACTCGGAACGCTCGCCTAGCGTGCGCCACTCACGCTAGCTGGCCAATCATAAGCAAGAGCGAACTCGTGACAAAAAAATCAAAAAGTTTTTTCAACTCAATGACCTTCTATTAACACCGTCCTGTCCTGCTGTGTGTTTATATGATTGATTTACGTGATTATTGTGATGAATGCGAAATAAATAAATAATCAATAAATTAATTAATAGCTGCTATCCAGAGGAATAGTACTATATAACATCTTCGTTTCTCTGGAAAGAGCAAAGCTGACCGACTCATACGAAGCGCATCCCTTCTCATGGGGTCCTTTGAAGAAAGACAGGACAGGTTAAAAAATAAAAAATAAATAAAAAGGTTCTCACCCAGCAGCCTCTGTCACCCTCTTCTTTACGTCACTCAACTCAACTTTATTTACAAAACCATTCAACGCAGCAGCGGCGAAAGCAAAGTGCCTCAACATTTGAAAACACAACAGACTGAGTGAAAAAAAGCTAACTTTTTTTATTATATTTTTTTTTAATTAAAACAGATGTATTGCAAGACAAAAAATTATATACTATCAGGAAAGAGGCTCCGGAGCACTCGGGACTCGCAACTATTAACATCAAAGAATTATTTCTTTGTGCTAAAAACTGAAAGAAAATAAAAGACTCTCTCTGGTAAAGTCATGCGGGATTAAACGGATTCGATGACTTTATTATCAGCGGCGAGGGGCTAGTTTTTATGAGTACCCTTGTTATTCATGTGTATTATTTATTTGTACTTTTTACAGTTTTCTTATCTATCTGTTTTCATGTGTTTTAAAATGTTTTTTTACTATTTTTTGTTTCATAACAAAAAAATTTCTTGTCTCTCAAGAAACACATCATTTATTTATTCATTATTTTATTTGTCGTTTGTCTGTTTTATTTGTCTGTTTATTGATTTGTCTATTTTTCATGTATTTGTATTTTCATTTTCTGTTTTCATTTACTTTTGTTCGTGTTTATTTATCTACATTTTTGTTTTCTCCGATTTTTACATTTTCTCAGAGAATACATCATCATTTATTTATTTATTTAACAGTTTTTTTTATGTTTGTATTATTATTTATTGGTCTATTTTAATTAATGTATTTTACTTTATTTATGTAATTATATATTGTATTTATATTATCTATTTATTCTATCTATTTTATTTGTAAAAAAAAAATGTCTGTTCTGTTGATTTTTTCACTATTTGTTATGTTTCTTTGTAATTTAATCTTTATCATTTTTATTACAAAAAGAATATAGTCCTGAATATCTCTGAAAAATGCATGATTTATTTATACATGTTTTTATTACAAGTTGTTTTGTTCGTTTATTAGTTTTTCTATTTATTGTCCATTTTATGTGTGTTATTTTTTATTAATCTATTTTTGTATCTATTTATTTTTGTATCTATCTGTTTTATTTATATATTTATTTTATTAAAAATTCTTCATACATCATTGCATCAAAAATGCACCCATTTATTAATGACACATTTTCATTGATGTCATTTGTTACTTGTGCATTTTAATGTTTATTCTGTCTATGTAATCTTTTTTAATGTATTGATCTATTGCTTATTTATAAGAAATGTTATATTCATACATTTTCATGTCTATTTTTGTTATTAAAGCTATGTTTTGTGTATTAATTTATCCATCTATTATGTGGAGTTGATTGAGAGAAACCATCTACCATAGAAAGAACATAAGGTTCCAAAAACTGAACCAGAAGACGCGCTCTTGTGGCTGCGAATGAGAAGGAAAGCGGGTTTGAGGATCAGTAAAAGGTGAGAGGAAAGCGTGTGGCGGTCTGAAAGCGTGCGAGCTCCGCCTCCTGGCGCAGGCTCCCGCCCCTTCCTCCAGCATCAACGCTCTCCGTCTGCGCTCATAGTGCCTCGTGTTGGCTGGGTTTCCTCAGCCTCGATGCGTACGGCTCTCTCTATATAAATAGATCTCTGCTCGGAGTGGTAGCAGACATCTGAGGGTTGGAACCAGCGTGCGCCACGCGATCAGAGATCATGAGAACAAGAGCCGAAGAAAATGAGTGTGTCTTTACACACTAGTATGTGACTCTGAACCATCCATCCATCTTCATGTTGGCTTTCTCCCTTTCGGGGTCGCCACTGGCATATGTTTTACGCAGCGGATGCCCTTCCAGCTGCAAACCCATGCTGGGAACACTTCACACACACATTCACACTATGGGCAATTGTTCTTATTCAATTCAACTTATTCGCATGTCTTTGGACTGTGGGAAACGGAGCACCTGGTGAAAACCCACGCGATCACGGGGAGAACATGCAAACTCCACACAGAAATGCCACCTGCCCCAGCCGAGCCTAGAACCAGCGACCTTCTTGCTGTGAGACGACCGTGCTACCCACTGCGCCACCGTGACACCTATGACTCTGAACCAGTGCTTCTCAATTATTTTTGTCGTATAAGAGAGAAAATAAAAAGTACGGACCAACTTATGACAAAGAATAGCTTTATTAACTGCAGCAGAAAAGATTTAAGGAGCATCTGAAACGTAAAAAACATTAAATCTTTAATAAAACTATAAACATTGTTTGGCTGATCGTGATTGCTGCTAATATTCGGCTCGTTTTCTCTGAAAAACTCAAGCGTTTTTCAGCGTGATTGGAGCGTAACGTCTTTAAATGACGCCTTCATTTATTGGCTTCATGCGTCCGCTGCGCAACATGTTAGATCTAAGAAGCACACTGTCTCTCCTCGTCTCCACCGCAGTCACAGTGAAGCCAAGCGCTTACAAACGCGTTATTTCCTCGTCTTAGCTTTCGGGAGAGTTTGGTTGTCTCTTATCTCCCTCTCTCTCGTCTGTCTTCTACACTTCACACTCTGCCAGTGAGAGCGCACTGCCGCTAATGTCGTGGAGGGGTATTGCACTTTATTCTAAAATGGTTAAAAACTAATAGAAATTAAACAATGAAGCCCCGCGAGGTCACGCGCCCCCTTGTGGAGCCTTACACCCCCTGGATTATTGAGAACCACTGCTCTAAACAAACGTGATGGCTCTTAAAAGTGTCTTATTTCCTCCGGCGTCCTCTGGCTGGAGGTGCACTGGAGTTGTCGAGGTCCAGAAAGAAAGCTCAGAGGGGAAGGTGCTTCTCCATCGCTGGAACTCTTTATCTCATATGAGAATTCCCTTTTAATACTTGTTTTAAAACCCACTTCACGTTAGCTCTGCTGCATGGCGGTCGGTGCACTGACATATGGTGCAGAGTTGTATCGGCGACAGGGTCTCCATCCTTCTCCCCGGATCTATCCCCCAAGTATTCTTCCTGTGTCCTCTTGACCTTTCCCACCTAATAAAAGCAGTTAAAAGCTCCCAACAAAAATAACATAAAAACTTTTACTCATTGGTTCCTGAGCTCTGTCGTGTATATTTTTTCAGTTATTATGATCGTGCTTAGATTTTATGCAATCAATCAATCAATCAAGTTGCTTCAGAGCAGCTTCACAAAGTCCTCGGGAGGATCAGGTAGAGTAGATAGGAGTTCCTCCGTGAGGCCCCTGGGAGCCTCGCTACTGGCCAGGTGCTAATCACCTCACCAGCATAAACAACATACAAACTCAAGATCCATCGCGAACAGTTCGCCGGAGAGAACCTGAAAAACAAAACAAACAAGACAAACAGAGGACGGTTGGATCACACCTGTCGGACTCTCCTCAGCAGAGGAACTGTGGATCACACCTGTCTGGACTCTCCTCTGCAGAGGAACTGTGGATCACACCGTCTGGACTCTCCTCAGCCAGAGGAACTGTGGACACACCCGCTGGACTCTCCTCCAGAGAGGAACTGTGGATCACCACCGTCTGGACTCTCCTCAGCAGAGGAACTGTGGATCACACCCGTTGGACTCCTCAGCAGAGAGGAACTGTGGAATACACCTGTCTGGACTCTCTCAGCAGGGAACTGTGGATCACAACCCGGCTGGACTCTCTCTGCAGAGGAAACTGTGGATCACCCGTTGGACTCTCCTTGCAGAGGAACTGTGGATCACACCGTCTGGACTCTCCTCAGCAGAGGAACTGTGGATCACACACCCGTCTGGGACTCTTCTCAGCAGAGGAACTGTGGATCACACCGTCTGGACTCTCCTCAGCAGAGGAATGTGGATCACACCGTCTGGACTTCTCTCAGCAGAGGAACTGTGATCACACCCGTTGGACTCTCCTCAGCAGAGGAACTGGGGATCACACCTGTCTGGACTCTCTCAGCAGAGAACTGTGGATCACACCCGTCTGGACTCTCCTCAGCAGAGGAAATGTGGATCACACCCGTCTGGACTCTCCTCAGCAGAGGAACTGTGGATCACACCCGTCTGGACTCTCCTCAGCAGAGGAATGTGGATCACACACGTCTGATCCTCTCAGCAGAGGAAACTGTGGATCACACCCGTCTGGACTCTCCTCAGCGAGGGAACTGTGGATAACCCTGTTGGACTCTCCTCTGCAGAGGAACTGTGGATCACACCGTCTGGACTCTCCTCAGCAGAGGAACTGTGGATCACACCTGCGGACTCTCCTCAGCAGAGGAATGTGGATCACAACGTCTGGACTTCTCAGCAGAGGAACTGTGGATCACACCCGTCTGGATCTCTCAGCAGAGGAACGTGGATCCAACCCGTCTGGACTCTCCTCAGCAGAGGAACTGTGGATCACACCGTCTGGACTCTCTCAGCAGAGGAAACTGTGGTAAACCTGTGGACTCTCCTCAGCAGAGGAAACTGTGGATCACACCCGTTGGACTTCCTCTGATGGGAACTGTGGATACACCCGTCTGGACTCTCCTCAGCAGAGGAAACTGTGGATCACACCGTCTGGACTCTCCTCTGCAGAGGAACTGTGGATCACACCGTCTGGATCTCCTCAACAGAGGAACTGTGGATCACACCCGTCTGGACTCTCCTCATGCAGAGGAACTGTGGAATCACACCCGTCTGGACTCTCCTCAACAGAGGAACTGTGGATACAACCTGTCTGGACTCTCCTCGCGAGGAACTGTGGATCACACCTGTCTGGACTCTCTGCAGCAGAGGAACTGTGGATCACACCTGTCTGGACTCTCCTCAGCAGAGGAACTGGGATCACACCGTCTGGACTCTCCTCTGCAGAGGAACTGTGGATCACCACAAGTCTGGACTTCCTCTGCAGAGGAAACGTGGATCACACCCGTCTGGAATCGTCCTCAGCAGAGGAAACTGTGGATCACACCCGTTGGACTCTCCAGCAGAGGAACTGTGGATCACACCAGTCTGGACTCTCCTCAGCAGAGGAAATGTGGATCACACCGTCTGGACTCTCCTCAGCAGAGGAACTGTGGATCACACGTTCTGGGACTCTCCTCAGCAGAGGGAACTGTGGATCACACCAGTCTGGACTCTCCTCAGCAGAGGGAACTGTGGATCACCCTGTCTGGACTCTCCTCAGCAGAGGAACTGGGATCACCCTGTCTGGATCTCCTGCAGAGGAACTGTGGATCACACCCGTCTGGACTCTCCTCAGCAGAGGAACTGTGGATCACACCGCGTTGGACTCCTCCAGCAGAGGAACGTGGATCACACCCGTCTGGACTCTCCTCACAGAGGAACTGTGGATCACACCCGTCTGGACTCTCCTCTGCAGAGAACTGTGGGATCACACCGTCTGGACTCTCCTCAGCAGAGGAACTGTGGATCACACCCGTCTGGACTCTCCTCTGCAGAGGAACTGTGGATCACCCCCGTCTGGACTCTCCTCACGCAGAGGGAACTGTGGATCACACCCGTCTGGACTCTCCTCAGCAGAGGAAATGGGATAACACCTGTTGGACTCTCCTCAGCAGAGGAACTGTGGATCACACCATGCTGGACTCTCCTCAGCAGAGAACTGTGATCACACCCGTCTGGACTTCCTCAGCAGAGGAACTGTGGATACACCCTGACTTCGCAGAGGAATGTGAAACCTGTTGGACTCTCCTCAGCAGAGGAACTGTGGATCACACCCGTCTGGACTCTCCTCTATGAGGAACTGTGGATCACACCCGTCTGGACTCTCCTCAGGCAGAGGAACTGTGGATCACACCCGTCTGGACTCTCCTCTGCAGAGGAACTGTGGATCACACCCGTCTGGACTCTCCTCAACAGAGGAACGTGGATCACACCCGTCTGGACTCTCCTCTGCAGAGGAAACTGTGGATCACACCGTCTGAATCTCCTCAGCAGAGGAACTGTGGATCACACCCGTCTGGACTATCTCAGCAGAGGAACTGTGGATCACACCCGTCTGGACTTCTCCTCAGCAGAGGAACTGTGGATCACACCTGTCTGGACTCTCTCAGCAGAGGCAACTGTGGATCACACCCGTCTGGACTCTGGACTCTCAGCAGAGGA
Organism: Danionella dracula; assembly: GCA_900490495.1. Classification (NCBI taxonomy): domain Eukaryota; kingdom Metazoa; phylum Chordata; class Actinopteri; order Cypriniformes; family Danionidae; genus Danionella; species Danionella dracula. The sequence goes on along the minus strand of UELW01000953.1, from coordinate 423 downwards.
ACTGTGGATCACAACGTTGGACTCTCCTCTGATGAGGAACTGTGGATCAACCTGTCTGGACTCCTCTGCAGAGGAACTGTGGATCACACCGTCTGGACTCTCCTCTGCAGAGGAAATGTGGATCACACCGTCTGGACTCTCTCAGAAGAGGAACTGTGGATCACCCGTCTGGACTCTCCATGCAGAGGAACGTGGATCACACCTGTCTGGACTTTCCTCTGCGAGAGAACTGTGGATCACACTGTCTGGACTCTCCTCAGCAGAGGAACGGTGGATCACACCCGTCTGGGAGAGGATACCCACCCACGAACTAATCGCAGTTTTCACAGTTGACTCTCCTCTGCAGAGGAACTGTGGATCACACCGTCTGGACTCTCCTCAGCAGAGGAACTGTGGATACAACCGTCTGGACTCTCATCAGCA
>UELW01000954.1:0-27740 GCA_900490495.1 Danionella dracula | reverse complement strand
TACCACTTTTTGATACGAGTACGAGTACTTGCATTTCAGTACTCGCAGATACCGATACTTAATAAAAACATGATTTAAATTTACAGCTTTAGTCATATAATTAAAAAAAACAAACAAACAAGGGACTAGTTTGAAATGAAGACCATTTACTTACAATGAAAAGCATGTTGTTTGCAACATATTACAGAATAAATCATTAATTATTCTTAAATCTTAATTCTTATAAATGAAGCCTGGCTGGTGTTCGAGCCGCGGGATTGTTGTTCGTGTATTACTGCTCATTGTGGCATGAAACTCTGGAGGCTAGGCTAATTAGCGACGCGAGCTAACACTGCTAGTCCAAATCACCATGATGAAACTAAACACAGAAGAGGTTTGCAGCAGGCTGAGGATAATTATGTTTTTTTAATTTTCTCGGAGTCGTGTAGTTTAGGCAGCTCTGTGTCAGTCGTGTAGCGGCGGGGCATCATTTCTGGTTCTCCAGAACATTTTAGGAGCTTGATTAAATTACTCGTGTTAAATGCGCTACCTCTTGAGCCTCCTCTGAACAATTTCGCTAAGCACAACTTGTAGTCTGCCTTTGTTTTGTCGTCTTCATTCACTTTGAAATAGTTCCACACGCTGACGTGTCTCGCCTCGTCTTCTCCCCCCTCGGAGCTGCAGCCGGGGTGTGTGTGTGGGGGAGGGGCAGGGCGGGGCCTTGGCACCTGGGATTAACCCCTTACACGCCGCTCAAACAGAGACATTTCTCAGACGGTGGTATCGGTCCCCGGTATCGGGGGTCTTTTAATGAGTACGAGTTCTTTAGAAAAACTGGTATCGAGGCCGATACCGGTATCGGTGCATCCCTAATCGTCTCATATCATTATCGCCATAATTCTCAAAAATATTGTGATATTATTTAAACCCCAATAGCTAGCGATACAAACCAGAAAGAGCGTCATAGAATTCGTCTTCGCTGAGGGCGATGCGGGGAGAGGACGAGCCACGGACCAGCGATTGCTCCAGCTCATGGTGCTCAGTGGCCAGCGTCTGCAGAGCCTCCGACAGGATCTGATTCTTCTCCAGCTCATGCTCCAGCTTCAAACTGCGCGCCTGAACCCACACACGGTCACATCCTCTAACAAACATAGATGATGGACTGACGTGGACCCTCATTTAGTACACTTTTCCCTACACATTGTATTCTGAGAAAGGAATAGTGGCATACTCCTTCATGCTTGGAGAAAAGCCCCAGACACTGATGCAGCGAGGAGCAGGTTTCACTGGAGGCTTCACACACATCCTTCAGCTTCTGAACGACCGTCTCAGGGACGCCTGGAAGTGTAGGAGAGCCACTCAGCCAGTTTTGTGTGCATTTGGAAAACCAGAAGTAGCAGGTTTCACGCTTACGTTCTGACAGAGCATCTTCTTTCATCATGGACAGCAGAGAGAGAAGCTCGGTCTCCAGCCTTTGGTGGCACGACTCCGCCCGCTGCCAACACCAAAGAGGAACAGGCTCAACAAGGAAAAAACAGAAGGATGTTGTGAAGGTGAAAGTATACGATTTTGAGATTGTGTTGGTCAACTTTAACACTTCCTGTGGTTGAAAAAGAGAGAAATCAAACTACTCTTACTTTGCAGCACATGCATGTCCTATTCACAACACTCTCTGCTTTTATTAGCGATATAATTGATCATTTAAGCGGTGACACGCCCTTTATCGTAGTCAAAAAAGCTTCGCAATGTTACATGCTGTATGTTTTATGGTGACACTGCAGGAGGTTGGAGGTGTTCTGATCAAATCTGTGGGAAGAGTGACCTTTTTTTTTACAGGTTTAATGGAAAATGTAATCATTATAATTAAAATCAGTAATATAGAAGGTAATGTTCCCTATAAGATTGAGTTTTCTCTCTCCTCTCTACCTTCTCTTCTCTCCTCTCTTCCTGCCCTCTCTCTCTCTCTCCCTCCTCTCTCTCTCTCTACCTCTACCTTCCTCCCTCCCTCTCTCTTCCTGCGCTCTCTCTCTCTCTCTCTTTCTTCGGTATCGGTGCAACCCTTGAGACAATATTTTGTATGGCAAAATGTTCAATATAAATATTTGATCAATTTCAAGAAAATACAACAGTACACAATACATTTCTTTACTTTATTCGCATACGACACACACTGCACCTTAGAATATAGAACACAACGTGGTAACAAAATCAAAATAAAAGTTTCACTCGAAAATTCAGTAAAATATTAAACTATTATCTTCCCAAATAAATCATCTTTTTCTCTCAATGTGATTGGGTTTTAGTGAAAATAACTAACAATACTGCTGTAGTGATATTAAGTATAAATATATTTGATGGTTTTATTCGTTTTTTTCTTTATGTTTAGCAGACATGTTGCCTGATAACGTTGCATTATAAGTACTACAGTACCCAGAATGCCAGTAGCAGTTTTAGCCTTACGTGACCGTTTGACTCTTGTGTCACCAAGACACCTCTGTTCTGACATTTCTGTCATGACACTACCCCTCGACTCCGCCCATTCTGGCACCATCTTAATTTAGTTTCTTTTAATATGGAGATGTGATCAGACTTTTGTCTCTATGTTACAAACTGGTGAGGTGCTAATTCATTTAATAGGTGTTGCTAGCATTATACTAAGATGTTGCTGGTATGACGTAGAATCTCCCTAGTATGTGGTTAGCACAAATTAGCATCTAACTTCCATGTTGTTAGCAAGAGTTTGGATCTCTCAAGCATGTCGTTAACGCGAACTAGCATCTCATCTATTAGTCTATCAGTTTTTTTGCTAACATTAATTAGCACCTTGTCAGCTAACAAATCAACATATTAAGCATTGTTTCTTAAAACCAAGGGGCAAACTCCTGCTTGCCCTCTTGAAGTGTGACAGGAAGTGACTGAACTGCAGTTCCCTGAGCGGCCACTTGAGGCTGATTCAAGGAGGGAGCAGGTTCTCATTCACTCCCATGTTAAAACTGACCAAGTTTGGCGCTAAAAAACTTGTTTGCACCCCTGGCTCCTTCAGGTTTGTTGATTCAGATCGCTAGCTTTGACCTTCATGAACACTCGGAGCGGGGTGGTTATTTTTGAATTAGTTTGGTTAACGTGTATATAAGTTAAACCTTCAGCCAATGAGGCGCATTCACTACGACCATGTCCCGCCTCTGAGGATGTGTTTCCAGTGCTGGCTCCGCCCACTTTGAGATTTTTTTTCACCCTATGAACACGAACACTCAATCCATGTTATATACAGTTAATGCTAAAAAAAAACATCATAATAAGATGTTACTTTAATGACAAAAAAGTGTGTTGTTGATCTAAATCGTGCAGGGAAATCTTCCCTTTAAACAAATATATCGGAACTATTTAGTCCCTATATGTTGTTAGCATGACTTGGCATTTTACAAGCATCTTTCTTGCAACTTTTAAATCTTGTCAGTGACAAATGTGTCCTGGTAAGCATGAGATGCTCTGCGCTGTGATGTTTCCGTAGCTTCCGGCCACATTACATGCCACCTGATCCCCCGATCAGGTTTCGGTCCACAAGAATTGTCCCTCAGAGCCATGCCTGTGTGTTTTTGTTCCCCACAGATTCAGACTCCGAGTCTGTGCTGAGCACCCAGGATCCCAAGGAACGCACCTCTGAGATCTTCTGCACCATCTCTGGACCACAGAGTGGCAGGATGTCCCATAAAGAGCATCGTGGAGAAGAAGAGGAGGAGGAAGAGGTCAATGGGATGAAGAAGCACAGGTAGAGTTTTGTTGTCGGGATATTTTTGTGGGAAATAGAATTTGGTGGAAAGTGTTACCCTTGTTCAACTGCAGTGCTAAAGACTAGTGAAAAAACGATCATAAAAGTTAACATCCTCTGTCGCATTCCTAGGTTTTGTAGTCTCTTTTTTTGTTTTGGTTTGTATGTTCTGGTAAATAATTCAGTGAGTTGAGACCTGTAGAGCCGCTCATAATGAAACAGTAAAAGATTGATGAGGCAGCCCAGTTTAACACCGTAATTTGAACTTTAAAAGGCTCGGCTTGTTGACGAATGGTGTGTTGACAGAACGAATCAGCGTCTGATTATAGGCGTTACTTCTTTACACTTAAAGGAGTTAGACTTAAACCTAAATGAATTCATTTTGAAACGTTTTTTTTACCCATTTTATGACATCATCTAAAATAAAATGTTGTCATAGAAACAAAAGATAAAATCTAACTGGGTGAGTAAGTAACAATAACAATAATACAAATAAAAAGCTTCACAAAGCACTGAGCAGTGAGAAGAAGAAAAAACACAATGTATGTAGATAATGAAACAACAAGATGGGGTCGATAAAACATGTTCTAAAAATTATAACCGTAAAAGCAACAAAATAATAAAGCACAATAAAACATCCACAGTCAAAAATCAGTTTAGAAAAGTGAGTTTTAAGATGGGATTTAAACATGGTGTTCACTTCTGAGCTGCTCCGGAAGAGAGTTCCAGTGTCGGTGCATAGACTGAAAAAGCCCTGTTTCTGGTTTTAGTTTTAGTGCGTGGAAGAGACGGAAGCTTTGAGTGGAGCGGAGCTGTATATGCATTGTATTTACAGTATATTGTTACTTTTAACTACATATACAGTTAATATACAACAAGTATGCATGGAGTGCTTTATATGTCAGGGTTAAAATAAAAAAATCTATGTGGAAACAGACCTGGAGCCTGTGGAGTGTTTTAAGAACAGGAGTGATGTGTTCGTGTTTTCTACGAGCAGCTGTGTTCTGAACCACACTGTAACCTGTCCAGAGAAGACCAGCAGAGTGGTACAGTAATCCAGATGGGACACGATGAACACATTGATCAGTCTTTCAGCGACTGAGAACTGCGGCATAGGGGGCAGACTCAAGCTACATTTCTGAGGTGGTAAAAAGAAGACTTGACTGCGCTCTGAACTAACTGCTCAAAATTCAGACATGGATTGAATATCACACCAAAGTTCATCATTCTGCTCCTGATCTGTAATGGCAATCAAGTGACAGACATTAGGACCCAAATTTAACACGCCCTATTTTGATGTAGGGATCAGTTTTGCCACTAATCAGGCAAAGGAAGTTTGCATTGATACATGCCTGAATTATTGAGAGACTGTTTGAGATGTTCTTAACATTGAGATCAATGCCAGGTTTGGAGTGAATGTAAATTTGCGAGTCATCAGCATAAAAATGATCGTTAAGACCGAGAGAACAAAGAAGATGCCCAAGTGGAGATAAAAAAATATAATAAAAATAAAGGTCCAAGAACAGAGCCCTGAGGTGTACCAAGTGAGAACAGATCTCCTCTCAGTGCTAAAACCATGCATAAAAACAAAATGGGAACAAAATTTGACTCAACCCATTTTAAGGCAGTGCCATTCACACCAAACTCACTCTCAAGGCTGCTGAGTGTTTCAATCAATGGTGTCAAAAGCAGCTCTGAGGCCTAGCAGGATGCAAATCGAGATTCCACCTGAGGCAGAAGCACAGAGCAGGTCATTGGTGACTGTGGAAAAGTGCTGTGGAAAGCAAGAAAACCCGACTGAGGTGGTCCAAACAAAGTGTTACTGGTTAGGTGGCCACGCAGCTGGGAAGAGTTTGCATTTTCATGAATTTTTGTCATTTACGGGAGATTAGAAAATGGTCGGAAGTTGTTGATATCCTCGGGTCCTCGGGAGTCACATCAGCAGTTTTATAATGCACTGGGATGGTGCCACCTTGGAGAGAGAGTCATTTTTAATACTAATGATGACGGGTGCCAACACATCAAAGCAGGATTTAAATAAAACCGTAAGGGATCGGGTCGAGCACAGAAGTACTAGCTTTTATGCCCGAAACCCTTCTTTTGAGAGTTAATAAATCCAGCTGTGCAAAAGGAGAGGCTTGGGAGCCAGAAAACACAGAAATACAGAGTTGTGGAACTGAGCAAGAAGGTGCGGAAGTGAGATTGTGACACTCGTTCTAGTACTCGGTTTTGGCAAGCACTCAGTTCAAAGTACTTGTACTTGGTATCGGTGCATCCCTGCTGTGGAGCAAACGTGCAAAAAGTATGCCTACATCAATGCTTGGAGTGAGTTTAAGACACGATGAGGAGCAGATGGTTGGCTGACCTCAGTGTTCTCACCGGGGAATACCTCAGCAGAGGTTCACTGACATTCCCTTCCAAAGGATTCACAAACAAAACTGAGGGCCTTCCATTGAATCCTGAACTCCAATGGAAGCCAGTGAAGGTCATGTAGGGGGACATCCTCTCAAACCTGGTTGGAAAGCATGCTGCTGGATTTCAAACCACCTAGCAATCAAGGGCTTCTTGATGCTAAATTATAAGGAGCTGCAATAATCCAGCCTTGAGCTAATCATGGTGTGGATTACACAATCAAGGTCCTGTCTGTCAAGAAGGTTTCTGACCTTCATTAATAGATGCCGCTGGAAGAAAGACACTTTCGTGAAGTTCATGTTCAAGAACTCTCAGATTTTTTCTGGGAATGAGATGAATTGCGTCGTTATCCTGAATGTGGACATCGTATCTCGATGACTGAAATGGATCGGCACACGAGCCTCGCTTCTCTGAATAAATGATAGAAAGCTTCCGTTACTCGTCAGGTAACCCCAGTCTAGACGTCTATGTTACCATGGAAACAGCTAATTATCAGGTTGATCCTAGATGTAATCAGCAAAAGTACTTTGTCTTCACAGGACTAGTTTACCTGCTCCCATGTTCTCCAGGAATGACTTCAGCATCTGGAGCATACTGAGGAAATGCATTGGGATGGTGAGTGTTCCATTAACTTTTTTTTGTTTTGTTTGTTTTTTAGAGGTGCCATATTTGAACCATTTCATCTCTCCTTCCAGGAGCTCTCCAAGATCACCATGCCAGTGATTTTTAACGAGCCGCTCAGCTTTCTGCAAAGATTAACGGAATACATGGAGCACACGTACCTCATCCATCAGGCTAACACTTCGGAGGACTCCATCGAGAGGATGAAGGTTAGAGAACCAGGTGTTCGCTGTTAGCGTTAGCATTTCTTATACAAATGTTACCATGTTTTTTACTGCCATCTAGATTAAATTTGATCAGATTCAGGCCCTAACCAGCATGTTTTAGCGCTTCTTTTTCGAAGCTAATCCTTGAGAACATTACATTCTAGCCCTTTTGTTTCATTTCTCTCCAGTGTGTGGCAGCGTTTGCAGTGTCCGCTGTAGCATCTCAATGGGAACGAACTGGCAAACCCTTCAACCCCCTGCTGGGAGAAACCTACGAGTTAGTCAGGTGTGTTCCAAGGCTCCTGCTTTAGTTGAACTGTATTATTTGTCAAGCTGCAAGCAGCGATTATGTGCTCGAATCAGTTAGCAGCAAAATATAACAAAACTATAAATTAATCACTTCCTGTTTGCAATTTCTCACAGTTTCTTAACTTCTTGAATTGTTTACTCGTTAATGGCAGGTTTTTAAGGTTTTTACTGTGCTGTAGCACCCCCAAGTGGCCAAAGATTTCTCATTCCGCTCAGAATTCATAGCTGTGCTACTGAGTGTGGCCCCTCCCTTTTAACATTCTAGCGCCTCCTTCAGATTGAGAGTTAAAACTGTAAAAATTTCCTGATAGCTATCGCGCAAAGGCACGATTAAGAGGTTTTTACTGTGCTGTAGCACCCCAAGTGGCTAAACTACATATTTTGTTTTGTCTGTGACGTTCTGCATCATAATCTTGAGTTTGGTGGTAAAGAGTTCTAAGCCTGTTCAGAATTCATTGCTACTAAATGTGGCTCCTCCCCTTTAACTTTCTAGTGCCTCCTTTAGACAGAGTTTACGTTTGTACCTTTTTCAGATAATTCTTGAACAAAGGCAAGATTTGAAATGTTTTCTCTGTGCTGTAGCGCCCACATGTGGCCAAACTCCTCTACGATCCCCTAAGAATGACCTCCGGCATCACAGTCTTGTGTTTGGTGAAGATATCTCATTCGATTCAGGATTCATAGCAGTGATAGTGACTGTGACTCCTCCCCTAACGTTCTTTTGCGCTCTTCAGACTGAGCGAATTTTTTGGCTAACTATTGAGCGTTAGACTCGAGAATTTTTCTGCACTGATTGTGAGAAAAACCTAGGCTTAGTTTGTGTTAAAAGCAGGTTTTTAATATGAAAATGAATAATTAACCAGTGATTGATTTTGGAATATTGCTTTTTGAGGCTTTTTGCTTTTTGAGGCAATGTTAAATTTGAAACCAATTCCATCAATTGGTTTTGATTTTTGATGAACCACCTGACATGTCTTAAGGTTTTTATTGCGCTTTATCGCACCCAAGTGTCAAAACTGCACATTTTTTTTAACTGTGACATCTAGCGTTATAATCTTGAGTTTGGCAAAGATTTCTCATTCCGTTTAGAATTTATACGCTATATATATATATGTATATATATATATATATATATATATATATATATATATATATATATATATATATATATGCTAATGAATGCTTTCTCGTGTTCGTCTTCAGCTCTTCTTCTCTGTTTCCAGTCCTTTGTACTGTGAGTGGGTAAAGAGCGACACCTACACATTTTTTTGTCCCAACAGCACTCTGAACACATAATCAAAACAGCCAACTTTCTTTGGTCGAAGTAACATTTTTGCCCCATCGAAAAATCACGTCAGCGACAATTTTTGCTATGCGTTTGCGATTTGTTTAGATGTGGTGTGTTTTTAATCGTGAAGAAAACCACTAATGATGCTTTCAATTTATACAGCGCTTTTCTGGACACTCTAAGACGCTTTACAATTATCAGAGCATTATTCATTCACTCCACCTTTACTCTCTGCTGGTGATAAGCTACCTTGATAGCCCTCAGCTGCCCTGGAGCAGTCTGAACAGATGTGGCTGCCATTCTCCACCTACAGCCTCCTAACCACCACCAAACACACCCCACCAGTCGCACACATCCACCACACACACCCCACCAGTCACTCACATCCACCAAACACACCCCACCAGTCACTCACCTCCACCAAACACACTCCACCAGTCACTCACCTCCACCAAACACACTCCACCAGTCACACACCTCCACCCAAACACACTCCCACCAGTCACTCACATCCACCAAACACACCCCACCAGTCACTCACCTCCACCAAACACACCCCACCAGTCACACACCTCCACCAAACACACTCCACCAGTCACACACCTCCACCAAACACACTCCACCAGTCACACACCTCCACCAAACACACCCCACCAGTCACTCACCTCCACCAAACACACTCCACCAGTCACACACCTCCACCAAACACACTCCACCAGTCACTCACATCCACCAACACACCCCACCAGTCACTACACCTCCACCAAACACACTCCACCAGTCACACTCAATCCACCAAACACACCCCACCAGTCACTCACCTCCACCAACACACACCCCACCAGTCACACTCATCCACCAAACACACTCCACCAGTCACTCACATCCACCAAACACACCCCACCAGTCACTCACCTCCACCACACACACCCCACCAGTCACACTCATCCACCAAACACACCCCACCAGTCACTCACATCCACCAAACACACCCCACCAGTCGCACACATCCACCATACACACCCCACCAGTCGCACACATCCACCACACACACACCCCACCAGTCACTCACATCCACCAAACACACCCCACCAGTCACTCACCTCCAACAAACACACCCCACCAGTCACTCACCTCCAACAAACACACCCCACCAGTCACACACCTCCACCAAACACACTCCACCAGTCACTCACCTCCAACAAACACACCCCACCAGTCACTCACCTCCCACCAAACACACCCCACCAGTCACACACCTCCACCAAACACACTCCACCAGTCACTCACCTCCACCAAACACACCCCACCAGTCACTCACCTCCACCAAACACACTCCACCAGTCACACACCTCCACCAAACACACTCCACCAGTCACTCACATCCACCAAACACACCCCACCAGTCACACACATCCACCACACACACCCCACCAGTCACTCACATCCACCAAACACACCCCACCAGTCACTCACCAGTCACAAGGCAATATGGGTGAAGTGGCTCACCCAGGGCCATAATGACAGAATGGACTGGGCATGGATCGAACCGCCAACCTTATGGTTACAGGACGACCAACTCCAACTCTGCTCCACTTTACCATCCAGCTCGCACCGGTATCGTACCCCTCAAAAACAATCCCTTTGTGTCCATCTTTAGGGATGATCTTGGCTTCCGGCTGATATCCGAACAAGTGAGCCACCATCCCCCCGTCAGCACCTTCCACGCGGAGGGCATCCAGAAGGACTTTGTGTTTCACGGCTCCATTTACCCCAAGCTGAAGTTCTGGGGGAAAAGCGTTGAAGCCGAACCGAAGGGCATCATAACCCTAGAGCTTCCCAAGTACGTTATCCTCTAATTCCCTAATCCCGTCCTCGCTTGAAGCCACTCTTTTTAACCGAATCACATTTTAGGCACAACGAGGCGTACACATGGACGAACCCTACATGTTGCGTTCACAACATAATTGTGGGACAGCTGTGGATCGAACAGTACGGCAACATGGAGGTCATCAATCACAGGTGCACGAGGAGTCCTTCCTCTGAGCGTCGGTGCTTTAGCGTCGTTTAACGTCCGAGGTGTGTTTGCTTGCAGAACTGGGGAGAAATGCTGTCTGAGTTTCAAGCCGTGTGGTCTTTTTGGGAAGGAGTTGCACAAGGTTGAAGGCTACATCCTGGATAAGAGGTCAGTGGGTGCCAAAGTCCGAGAGGTGTGATTTAGAAGTCGAGAGGGATGACTTGTTTGTTCCTTTCAGCAAAAAGAAGGTGTGTGTGCTGTATGGGAAATGGACCGAGTGCATGTACATAGTCGACCCGGTAGCTTTCGAAACGCACAAAAAGAACGATAAGAAGGCGGCAGAAGACAAGAAAAGCAGTAAACAGGTTCTTTTCAGCGTCGTGCTGTAGCATGAATCCAGCGTTTCTCTATTTAAGCCACGTCGAATGATTTATAGTGTGCTTTTTGCTCAGCAGTCTCAGAGCTCCGATGCAGAAGAATCACCTCAGCCTGGAGGAGACTCTCTGGAGGTCATTCCAGGAAGTCACTTGCTCTGGAGGATAGCACCCAGACCGCCCAACTCCACTCAGGTTTGTTCTGTTCAGAGCGCTTCACACACTTCACAAGGAAAGCATACACATGATTAATAAAGGAAAAACAGCACGTAGCTGTTAAAAGATTTGTCAACCCAGACCCCTGGTTAGAGGAGGAGGGGGATAACGTTGTTGTTGTTGTTGTGGTTGTTGTTGTTTTAGTGTCAGTATCAGTTTACAATTCTACGTAAATTTATGTAATGTTGAAATTTTTTCCTGACTAACAAAACTTCTGTGTGCTCGAGCTAGTGTCCAAAGGGAATGGTTCTGCCCCCTCGTCCACTATATATGAAGAGAGGGAGAGAGAGGAGGGAAACAGCAGTAGGGAGAGAGAGAGAGAGAGTCCGTGAGGTAGGTGGGATACTGAGAGTGAGGGGAGAGAGAGAGAGAGAGAGAGAGAGAGAGCATTAGGTGGGAGAGATAGAGAGAGCGTGAGATGTGGGAGAGAGAGTGAGGAGAGAGAGAGAGCATTAGGTGGGAGAGATAGAGAGAGCGTGAGATGTGGGAGAGAGAGGGTAGGAGGGAGAGCGAGAGAGAAAGTATGAGAGATGAGGGAGAGAGGAGGGGAAAATAGAGAGACCAGGATGAGGGATGATGAGGGAGGGGGAGAGAGCAAGAGAGGGGAGGGAAAAAAAAGAGAGATCATGGAGGTGAAGGAGAATGAGGGAGGGGGAAAGCATGAGAGGTGGGGAAGAGAAAGAGAGAGAGGAGGGAGGAAAAGTGATTGGTGTAGGAGAGATGAAAGGAGAGAAGTGGAGAGAGAGAGAGAGTAGTTAGGGAGATGGAGACAGAGTGAGAGAGAGAGCATGGAGGGGAGAGAAAGGGAGTGAAGAAGGAAGAGAGAGCGAGTGAGAGAGAGAGAGAGAGAGAGAGAGTTCCCGGTGGAGGAGAGAGAGAGGAGGAGAGAGAAAGAGAGAGGAGGGAGGGAGAGTGATTGGTGGAGGAGAGATGAAAGTAACAAGAGGAGAGAAACATCGAGAGGAGAGAGAGAGCGAGTGAGAGAGAGAGAGGAGGGAGGGGAGAGTTACCGGTGGAGGAGAGAGAGAGACAGTAAGCGAGAGGGGACGGCGAGCGAGAGAAAGAGAGCAATCGAGAGAGCATGGAGGTGAAGGAGAGAGAGCGAGAGTGAGGAAGGAAGAAAGCATGAGAGGTGCGGAAGAGAAAGAGAGAGGGGAGGGAGGAAGAGTGAGAGAGAGCGAGAGATTGGTGGTAGAAGGTAGAGATGGTGGTGAGAGAGTAGGGCGAACGAGAGAGGAGAGGTTGAGGGAGAGATGTGATTAAATGTTCACTCAAATCCATCACACAGTAAGTTTAACACTAAACACGTGTTTTCTGGGTCAAACTTGCTTCTGCTCAATAAAAATGAATAAGTTAATCGTCAGCAATACATTTACCTCCGTTTGGGCTTTAAAAACGTTTTCTGTCCATCATCTCGTACCTGATTAATCATTCCGTGCTTTCTCTGCCGGACAAATTCACAGATGAGGATGAGGTTATGATATGAGATTATTTAACACGCAACTATTTAACTGACCATTGAATCTCAAGCTGTTCATGTGCGATAACCTACATTATTATTTGTTGTTGTGGGGGGAGGGGGTGGTCTGCATCTGATTTTTGAGGGTCACGAAATTACGTCCGTGATCTGCGTTTACCTGAAACTCTAGAGCCGGTTTGAACACTGCACGAGGGTTGAAACCAGGTGCTATAATCTAAACCACTGTCGACGGCTGGGTTTGAAAACTGTGATGTGCTCTTTGTGATTTTTAAGATGTACAGCTTTACTTCGTTTGCGATGCAACTCAACGAACTGGACAAAGAGATGGAAGCGGTCATCCCGAAAACCGACAGCAGGCTGAGGCCCGACATCCGAGCCATGGAGAACGGAGATATCGGTATTCACGTGTGCTCTGGGACAAAAAAAAACTTTTGAGACCACTATCTCTGAAACACTTTCTTCTCGCAGTGAACTTTTTCTGCTAATAAAAACTACTAATAAAAAAATTATTTGACTTTGCTAAAACATTTAAGACCACTATCTCTGAAATATTTTTTTCTCACAGTGAACTTTTTCTGCTAATAAAAATTACTAATAAAAACAATTTATTTGACTTTGCTAAAACATTTAAGACCACTATCTCTGTAACATTTTTTTCTCACAGTGAACTTTTTCTGCTAATCAAAACTATTAATAAAAAAATTATTTGACTTTGCTAAAACATTTAAGACCACTATCTCTGAAACATTTTTTTCTCACAGTGAACTTTTTCTGCTAATAAAAACTATTAATAAAAAATTTATTTGACTTTGCTAAAACATTTAAGACCACTATCTCTGAAACATTTTTTTCTCACAGTGAACTTTTTCTGCTAATCAAAACTATTAATAAAAAAATTATTTGACTTTGCTAAAACATTTAAGACCACTATCTCTGAAATATTTTTTTCTCACAGTGAACTTTTTCTGCTAATCAAAACTACTAATAAAAAAAATTTATTTGACTTTGCTAAAACATTTAAGACCACTATCTCTGAAATATTTTTTTTCTCACAGTGAACTTTTTCTGCTAATAAAAACTATTAATAAAAAAATTGATTTGACTTTGCTAAAACATTTAAGACAACTATCTCTGAAATATTTTTTTCTCACAGTGAACTTTTTCTGCTAATCAAAACTATTAATAAAAAAATTGATTTGACTTTGCTAAAACATTTAAGACCACTATCTCTGAAATATTTTTTTCTCACAGTGAACTTTTTCTGCTAATCAAAACTATTAATAAAAAAATTTATTTGACTTTGCTAAAACATTTAAGACCACTATCTCTGAAATATTTTTTTCTCACAGTGAACTTTTTCTGCTAATAAAAACTATTAATAAAAAAATTATTTGACTCTGCTAAAACATTTAAGACCACTATCTCTGAAATATTTTTTTCTCAGAGTGAACTTTTTCTGCTAATCAAAACTACTAATAAAAAAAATTGATTTGACTTTGCTAAAACATTTAAGACCACTATCTCTGAAATATTTTTTTCTCACAGTGAACTTTTTCTGCTAATCAAAACTATTAATAAAAAAATTGATTTGACTTTGCTAAAACATTTAAGACAACTATCTCTGAAACATTTTTTTCTCACAGTGAACTTTTTCTGCTAATAAAAACTACTAATAAAAAATTGATTTGACTTTGCTAAAACATTTAAGACCACTATCTCTGAAACTTTTTTTTCTCACAGTGAACATTTACTGCTTCTCTGTTCAGAAAAAAAAAATCATAAAATCAAGTGCTAAATCTAAAAGAGAAACTGACAAACGTATTGTGGACACTAACATCTCGTTCTGGATGCTCTCAGACCTGGCGAGTGAGGAAAAGAAGCGATTGGAGGAGAAACAGAGAGCGGCTCGGAAGAACCGTTCGAAGACGGACGACGAGAGCAAAACCAGGTGCAGGTTTATTTCATTTTTAGCTTGAGTTTTTTGTTTTTGAGAGGTTTCTCACATGGGATTGGTTCAAGGAATTGTCATGATGATCATCAACACCAGAGCCACTTTTGGAGAGCGTGGTTCGTCTGATTTCTGACGTCTGTATCTCAAACCTGTGACCAGCTCTGTGCCTGAGAATGAGCTCGGTTGAGTGATCTTCTCCTGCAGATAGACCCTAAGCTTGACCCCCACCACCACCATCTACTGCCACACAGGCCTGACACCACTCGATCTACGACTTTCATCCAATCCAGCATCACCAATTCGACCAATTCGGCTCCCCTCTGCTCAGCTGCCGATGCCGTGTCACCAGAAATTATAATTAAAGTCTGCATGCTTCCAACCCTTCCATAGTTTAAACCTAACGTCAAAAATAATTACTAACTTGCATTCTCAATCCGTGTATCAATCGAGTTTCATTTAAAAAAATTTCAATAAAATAAAAGAATCTATGAGAGCAGATGAGAAATGTGAACGCGTTTATCTTCACGAGCGGAATCTAGGGAGGGATGCGAGTTTTTCAGCGCAACTAGAAGAAGGAGAACTTCGAAGTCAAAGATTTCTGGTAATATGTTTCTTTTGAGTGAAATTTATTTTTTTAAGCTAAAAGGAGACCAAACGGCAACCCCATGTTTTCCCTCCGTGCTCGTAAATGTCTTGTGGCCGGAAAAAGATTTATTTGACTCATGATTCGTTTCAGTGACTCAGAGTCGACTCCTTGTCTTAAGAGCTAAAAAGAGACCAAGCGACAACCCCATACTTTTCCCTCAGGGGGCGTAATAGGAAATAAGTAAGTTGTTATTCCTCGGGTAACCTCTTGACATAAGAAAAATATTAGTTTGAATTGTGATTCGTTTCAGCGAAGTCAACTCTTTTCTTTAAAAAATCTAAAATGAGACCAAGTAGAAACACACCGCTTTCCCTTTTGAGTGAGGCTTAATTCCTTAACTACTCGACACAAGAAAATTATTTGTTTTAGTGATGAATCAATTCAGCGACTCTGAGTCGGCTCTTTCTTTTGAAAAGGTAAAATGAGGCTGACAACCCTGTACTTTCCCTCAGAGGAATAATTGGAAATGAGAAAGTTGTCATTCCTCGAGTGATCACTTGAGGCTAGAAAAAATATTACTTAGTCTAGTTTTTTTTTTTACATAAAGAGTCGATTCAGAGTCTCTGAAATTAATCACCAGACACAGTGGCAACCCTCAAAGTTCCCTCAGAGGCATTTCTAGGAAATGAGTAAGTTGTAATTACTCGACTGACCACTTGAGACAAGAAAAAGATTCATTTCAATAGTGATTTGTTTCATTGACTCTTGAGTCAACTCTTTTCTTTAAAGTATCTAAAATGAGACCAAGTTGACACCTACTAGTTCCCCTCCAGGTGCGTAATAGGATTTGAGAAATGCTAATTTACTTGAGTGTCTACTTGAGTCAGGAAATGTATTAGTTTGATTCGTTTCAGTGACTCTTGAGTCAATGTTTTTTAAAAAGCTACACTTAGACCAAGTGTCAACCCCATACTTTTCCCTCCGGGCTCATAATAGGAAATGATTAAGTTGTATATCCACGACTGACCACTAGAGGCAAGAAAAAGATTAGAGTGTCAGTTGGAATAGTGATTCATTTCAGCAACTCTGAGTCGACTCTTTCATTTAAAAAGTTAAAATAAGGCTGAGAGCCTCATACTTTTCCCTCAGGGGGTGTAATAGGAAATAAGTAAGTTGGAATTCCTTGACTGCCCACTAGAGGCAAGAAAAAGATTAGTTTGAATTGTGATTCGTTTCAGTGACTCTTGAGTCGATTCTTTCTCTTTAAAAGTTAAAACGGGAACAAGTGACAGCCCCATACTTTTCCTTTCTGGTCATAATAAAAAATGAGTAAGTTGTAATTCTCCAACTGAACACTTGAGGCAAGAAAAAGAACAGTTGAATATTGATTCGTTTCAGCGACTCTGAGTCAACAGCAGATGAAAGATCATCTTCAATAGTGCTCTTTCCTAGTTGGTAGTTATCACTACTAAACAACTAAAAATGGATTTTCTTTGAAAGAGATAACACCCATCCTGAAAACCCAAAGCATCTTCACAGCTGAGTATCCCAACCCTTAATTTTCTATTTTCCTAACTTAAACAAAAGGTTCTCAGATTCATCACTAATTTTGACGTTTGAAGAGGAATTGTCTGTAACCTCGTATGCTCTGTTTTTTCTGCATTCGGTCCTGTGACTCTATTGTGGTGAGCAGAAGCATCACCTCAGGCCCCAGGTTCGAGGCTTGCTCTTTTCCTGTTTGGCATGCGTAAAACTAGCTTTGCTGCTTTCATAACACGACGACGTCTTGGTAAAATTCTGCTGTGCTTTCTGCATGTCTCCTGAGGTTCTCCTTTCACTAGGGGTAAAAATCAACAGGGGACTCAAACTCGGACTCCAATTGTCTCCTTAACTATGATAGAAGTTAATATTTCCTTATATACATCCAATGAACTATAAACATATGAAACGTTTAATAAAGATGTTTGGAACCATGTGTTCGACTCCTCTAGTGATAGTGAGTCGTTAAATCATATGATTTGCTCTAATTAAATCATGATTTTCTAACAAATACAGTTCATTGGATTTATTTGTTTCTTTAGGATTTGTGAACAAAGCTATTCTTGATTTTCTCTTGTATTCCCCCTATTTTAGCACACATTTAACACTGCAATGTATGAGGAAACTAATAAGTGTGTGTGTTTGGTTTGCCAACAAGTTTATTAACCGTGATTTAAATACCGTAGCCCCTCAAGGTTCAAATCTTGGCCCATTTTGGTTCTGTTAATTTTCTTGCAAAGGTTGGTGACTTTCTGCGGAGCTATTTTAAAGACTTTAAGTTGCTGCTGAAAAAAAGAGGTTTTAGAAAAAATTGTACTTGAAAAAAACTATTGGAAGGAAAAAAGGTCATAGTTTAAAAAAAAGGCAGAAAAAAGCATTTTGGCAGTGAAAAGAAACAATTGTTTAAGAAGAAAAATAAGGTTTTGGAATTAAAAAAAAAAATGTAACAAAAGAAAATGTTTTGCCATTTAACAAATTAAAAAAGGAAAACTGTTTTGGCAGTGAAACAATATTATAAGCAGAATTGTTTTAATAAAAAAACTGTTTGTTTAAGGAGAAAAAAGGTTTTGACATTGGAAAAAAATATTTAGGAAGGACAAATTTGTACCATAAAAAATTAAATGAAGGAAACCAGTTTTGGCAGTAAAAATAAAGTATTGAGGGAAAAAGTGTTTTGGTGTTGGAAATGTATTTATATGTTCATCTCATAGCGCGCCTCCTCATGCCAAAACGCTAGAGAATATTATAAAAGCAGTTGGGCATTTTAATTTAATAAATTACAAAGGTGAAACGATTGTCAGTGGAAACTAATTTATAATGCACACATGTTATTAGAATTGTATTTAAAAATATTAAGTTAATGGTAAAATAAAAAGAAAGATAAAAAGACAAAAAAAAAATTGATTTTAAAAAATACAAAATTGACTTTATTGTAAATGCCAAAATAAAGTCTTCAGAATAGCTTCGTAACATTCCAGCATTGTTTGCTGTGTTTCAAACACATTTGTTAGACTAGAAGCATTGAAATAAGTGACCTAAACTCTAACTAAAAGGGTTCTTCACACTGCGGAGGCGCTGCAAGCGCTCGCCGGACCATCTATTTTTAATGTGGAATAAGACGATGTAAACCGAGCTCTCTCGCCTCTGACTGAAAGAGCAGGGCGTAATTTACACCCGGTTTATAAGTTACAGTCAGGAGCTGCACAGAACAACAAATAATCCTCTCCGAATCATGGTGGTTCAGTCCACGCGTGTGCGCCCAGCTTTGCTTCTGTGATTTAACCAGCTGTTCTTTCTCCTGGGGTCAGGTGGTTTCACCAAGGACCAAACCCACACAACGGCTCTCAGGATTGGCTCTTCTCCAGCAGCTACTGGGACCGGGAATACTCCCACGTGCCGGACATATACTGAGCTGCTCCACCGTTTCACCTCAAATAGTACTTCTTTGGGTTTTTTTTTAAGTAAGAATTTCGTTTTAAATTAACACGGAGAGTTGTATTAATTGCTATGAGGCAAACTTTGCCTGAAGTGAAAATGTGGACTTATTAAGAAGATTATTATCCCAAGCTGGTCTTAAAGGGCTTAAAAACTGGTTGATATTTTAGGAAATAAGAGCTGAAGCAGCAACAAAACAACTCTGAAAGTTTCAGAGGTCTTACCTCACGCAGTTTGGAATTTTATTTAGTAAAATACAACAAGATTGTGACTGAAAACATTAATAACACATAAATGTTTTTAGGTTTTTATTTTAATGGTAAAATAAAAATAAAGTTCAACACCAAATAAAGAAATAAAGAAAGAAAATAAAGGAATAAGAGCTGAAGCAACAATACAACAACACTGAGAGTGTCAGAGCTCTGAATGCTTTGGTTTCTGAATAAATTCCCTTTTTTACAGAGTTTGAGCTCGAGACAGGGTTTAGTGACTCGGGAGAGTTCAAGGCCTTCCACTGAACGAATAACGCTAGCTCCTCGGAACACATCTCTCTGAATATTCAGTGCGAAGTTACGTACATGAATCGGCCTCGATCGGAAAAGCACAGTCGCTGACGTACTTCACACTTCTGTCCGAGCGATTGGAGCAAACGAATGAGAGTTCAGCTCTGATATAACGGATCGGGTTTTCACAAGAAGACAACCAATGAGAGCTGCTCTGCTTGAATGACGTGAATAGGACATAAAAGAGCCTCTAGATGGCGCAGGATACACACTCCCACCTCAGTCTCACGACAGAAAACAGCACCAAAGAACTACGAGATGAGCAGCAGAGGATGAGACCGGGAAATATGAGATTATGAACATAGATGAGCTTGTATCGCTGGTGTCCGACATCAAGAGTTGTTCAATAAAGAACTCAAAGATTATAAAACAGCGTCGTGTGGCTGCTGACCCTTGATGGGAAGATTCGTTCAACTTGGTGCTTCGTTCTGTTGCCTCTTGTTTTGCTGAAAAGAATGATTCAATTGAACAATTTGTTTGAACGATTCAATTGTTTGGTTCATATCGGAAGAAATATTATCTAATTGCAAACTTTTACATCAAAGACACAAAAATTGAGCAAAACACTCTAATATACAAATTTATCGATGCATTCTGATGATTATAAGTGTTATCCGCTCTCACCAAAGAAAATGATTCACTTCGTTCTGTTGCCTCTTGTTCATTTATGAGAATGATTCATTTGAACGATTCGTTCATATCGGCAAAAAATTTATGTAATTGCAAAACGCAAAAAGACCCAAAAATAGAGCAAAAAACACTAATCTGAGTAAGTAAACATGCTTATCTGTGTCTCCTGATTATTAACAATGTAATCCGCACTTCAACCGAATTATTACTAAAGAGTAACATTTGTTCTTTTCACGAACACCTCATCATTACACATGAGCGCCAACCGATGGCAAGCAGCGGCACTGCATCCACTTTCAACACCAGCTTGCGAAACGCATTCTACAGAGCAGTATCCGAAGATTTGTGCGAATCTCCGTTCGGTTAGATGTGTAGCGGTCTGGTTAGCTGAGTAGCTAACGTTAGCTAGCTGTGAGGAGTTCCAGTTAGCATCAACGTCTCAGCATCTCGTCTCAGGCTCGCGTTGGAGGCTCAGATATCAAAGAAAAGGCTCTTCCTAATCAAACTTGCGCTTATATTCCATCTTCTTTGGACTGCTTTATCGCTCACGCTCAAACAGCGAGAACGGTGTCGTACCTCAACACCGGGCGAAATTACAAAACAAGCCTAAAGAAACAACAAGCCCCGCCCCCAAAACCTAGCTTTAATTCCTGCGAGACATTTGTATTACATTTTATTTGAGTTTAAACTCACTTTTGGGTTAAACATGGCATCGCGCACCTTCTGTAAACATCCATCCGTTCATCATCTTGTCGGAATGAACCACCAACTCTTCTGGCATATGTTTTACGCAGATGATGCCCTTCCAGCTGCAACCCCCCCTCCGGGAAACATCCACACACACTCGCACACGATGGACCATTTTAGTTTAGCCAAAGCACTTGTACCTGTGGGGGAAACCGGAGCACCCGGACTAAACCCTCGAGATCACGGGAAGAACACTCAAACTCCATGCAAACCAGCGACCTTCTTACTGTGAGAGGACCGTGCTAACCACTGCACCACTGTGACGTCCCCTTTTGAAAACATAAAATATGAAAATAAACCCCTTTATTATAGATTTTCAGTCCTGTAAACTGTGCAGGAGCATCCATTTTCAGTCATTTGTTTAAGGATTGATTAAAGAGGTGATTATGACTCCAAAATTATAATTGGTTGTTAAAATATCCGTAATCGAAAGATGTCTATTTACAAAGTGTTGGTAAAGTGTGTCTTTCGGCTGCTCTTTTTTTTTGTGGTGATATAAATGGATTTAAATCATGCTGGCTTTAAAGGTTTATGCTGGCTTTATTGATTTAAATCATTATTTTCTAATCTGACAATTTGAAATGTATTTATGTATGTATTTATTCATTTCTTTTTGAAATTGTTCAGAAGTGGTTTATTTTACTCTGACGTGAGTTTAATTGTGTGGTGGATGTTTACATGTGTAGAGAGTCTATTTTTGACATTAATCAAATTAAAACAAATGTTTTGAGTGGATATTTTAATCACGGTAAGAGCAATGATATTGTTAACGCAGACAAAACAATAAAAAGAAGTGAAAAAGAATGTTGAATTTTTTTTTAAGCTATCAGGTTCTTGAGTGGTGTGTGGAACCTCTAACGTGTATTCCTTTTCTGATTTTCATAATAAAAGTTAGTTTTGGTGCTGTCCAGAAGTTTTTCAGGTGACGTCAAGGAAAAATGTGATTTTATTGTGCGTGTTTTGGGAATTAGGTGACCTGATTTAACATTTATTTAATTCATAAATTGGACTTGATTCCATGAAAAGACAGTCTGACCTTAAAAGGAGGGACGCTTTTCTGATAAGGATATGCAACTAGAGGCAAATATCTGCCACAAGAAACTTATATCTGACATGTGGAACTTACTATTATTAAAGATCTAATGCTGATAAGTAAAGAGAAAATGGGACTGAACGTCATAGTCGGTCTTTATTGAATTTGATTTCAAAGTTTATTTTAAATCGAGGGGTGAAAAACAACCACATTTAATGGCGTAGTCTGCAGGATTCAAGAATCTGATCAGCCAGAAGCCGCTGTCAGCGCTTCACTGAAGCTAGCAACGCTTCCAGAGCAAAGAGCAACCTCGCCCTGCAACCCTTGAACTGCCATCGAACTGAAGGCACATCACACACAAAAGGACTGTAAGCATAACTCTTTGTTATTTATGCTTACTGTGTTCGTTAATGTTAAGAAAAGTGATGTGTCTCCAGATTTTGGTCAGATCAGAGGAGGTTTAGCTCTGGGGGAAAAAACTCTTAACGCTGATAAAGAGAAAGAAGTGTGGTGAAAATAAGACTCCGGCTGTTTTCAAACCCCTTAAAAGAAATAAAAAAAAGTTAAAGGCTAAAAATACAATTTGGTTATTATTGGTTATTATTTGAGTAGAATAAGTCTGATTCAGAAACTAAATTAAAAGGCTGAGGATGATAACTTTAAAAAAAGGGAGCACTTTAAAAAATAATTATTTAACCTAATTGAATTTATAACCTGGGAAAACGAGTGTTGAGAGTTGATGAGTATTGGATTTTGAGGAAGTTTAGTCGAGTGTCGATTAGTTACAAAACAAATCAGAACTTAGGATAAAATAATGAAGTGGGTTAATAAATAAGATTAGAAAGACTCAGTTCATATATATATATGTGGAGTGAGGAAGGAAGTGCCCACTGAAGGAAGTGTAGGTTTTTCCAGGCAGTGAGGACTGAAGCACACTGAAGGAAGTGTAGGTTTTTCCAGGCAGTGAGGACTGAAGCACACTGAAGGAAAAGTAGGTTTTTCCAGGCAGTGAGGACTGAAGCACACTGAAGGAAGTGTAGGTTTTTCCAGGCAGTGAGGCCTGAAGCACACTGAAGGAAGTGTAGGTTTTTCCAGGCAGTGAGGACTGAAGCACACTGAAGGAAGTGTAGGTTTTTACAGGCAGTGAGGACTGAAGCACACTGAAGGAAGTGTAGGTTTTTCCAGGCAGTGAGGTCTGAAGCACACTGAAGGAAGTGTAGGTTTTTCCAGGCAGTGAGGACTGAAGCACACTGAAGGAAGTGTGGGTTTTTCCAGGCAGTGAGGCCTGAAGCACACTGAAGGAAGTGTGGGTTTTTCCAGGCAGTGAGGACTGAAGCACACTGAAGGAAGTGTGGGTTTTTCCAGGCAGTGAGGACTGAAGCACACTGAAGGAAGTGTAGGTTTTTCCAGGCAGTGAGGACTGAAGCACACTGAAGGAAGTGTAGGTTTTTCCAGGCAGTGAGGACTGAAGCACACTGAAGGAAGTGTAGGTTTTTCCAGGCAGTGAGGACTGAAGCACACTGAAGGAAGTGTAGGTTTTTCCAGGCAGTGAGGACTGAAGCACACTGAAGGAAGTGTAGGTTTTTCCAGGCAGTGAGGACTGAAGCACACTGAAGGAAGTGTAGGTTTTTCCAGGCAGTGAGGACTGAAGCACACTGAAGGAAGTGTAGGTTTTTCCAGGCAGTGAGGACTGAAGCACACTGAAGGAAGTGTAGGTTTTTCCAGGCAGTGAGGCCTGAAGCACACTGAAGGAAGTGTAGGTTTTTCCAGGCAGTGAGGCCTGAAGCACACTGAAGGAAGTGTAGGTTTTTCCAGGCAGTGAGGCCTGAAGCACACTGAAGGAAGTGTAGGTTTTTCCAGGCAGTGAGGACTGAAGCACACTGAAGGAAGTGTAGGTTTTTCCAGGCAGTGAGGACTGAAGCACACTGAAGGAAGTGTAGGTTTTTACAGGCAGTGAGGACTGAAGCACACTGAAGGAAGTGTAGGTTTTTCCAGGCAGTGAGGTCTGAAGCACACTGAAGGAAGTGTAGGTTTTTCCAGGCAGTGAGGACTGAAGCACACTGAAGGAAGTGTAGGTTTTTCCAGGCAGTGAGGCCTGAAGCACACTGAAGGAAGTGTGGGTTTTTCCAGGCAGTGAGGACTGAAGCACACTGAAGGAAGTGTGGGTTTTTCCAGGCAGTGAGGACTGAAGCACACTGAAGGAAGTGTAGGTTTTTCCAGGCAGTGAGGACTGAAGCACACTGAAGGAAGTGTAGGTTTTTCCAGGCAGTGAGGACTGAAGCACACTGAAGGAAGTGTAGGTTTTTCCAGGCAGTGAGGACTGAAGCACACTGAAGGAAGTGTAGGTTTTTACAGGCAGTGAGGACTGAAGCACACTGAAGGAAGTGTAGGTTTTTCCAGGCAGTGAGGACTGAAGCACACTGAAGGAAGTGTAGGTTTTTCCAGGCAGTGAGGACTGAAGCACACTGAAGGAAGTGTAGGTTTTTCCAGGCAGTGAGGCCTGAAGCACACTGAAGGAAGTGTAGGTTTTTCCAGGCAGTGAGGACTGAAGCACACTGAAGGAAGTGTAGGTTTTTCCAGGCAGTGAGGACTGAAGCACACTGAAGGAAGTGTAGGTTTTTTCCAGGCAGTGAGGCCTGAAGCACACTGAAGGAAGTGTAGGTTTTTACAGGCAGTGAGGCCTGAAGCACACTGAAGGAAGTGTAGGTTTTTCCAGGCAGTGAGGACTGAAGCACACTGAAGGAAGTGTAGGTTTTTCCAGGCAGTGAGGACTGAAGCACACTGAAGGAAGTGTAGGTTTTTCCAGGCAGTGAGGACTAAAGCACACTGAAGGAAGTGTAGGTTTTTCCAGGCAGTGAGGACTAAAGCACACTGAAGGAAGTGTAGGTTTTTCCAGGCAGTGAGGCCTGAAGCACACTGAAGGAAGTGTAGGTTTTTCCAGGCAGTGAGGACTGAAGCACACTGAAGGAAGTGTGGGTTTTTCCAGGCAGTGAGGACTGAAGCACACTGAAGGAAGTGTAGGTTTTTCCAGGCAGTGAGGACTGAAGCACACTGAAGGAAGTGTAGGTTTTTCCAGGCAGTGAGGCCTGAAGCACACTGAAGGAAGTGTGGGTTTTTCCAGGCAGTGAGGTCTGAAGCACACTGAAGGAAGTGTAGGTTTTTCCAGGCAGTGAGGACTGAAGCACACTGAAGGAAGTGTAGGTTTTTCCAGGCAGTGAGGCCTGAAGCACACTGAAGGAAGTGTGGGTTTTTCCAGGCAGTGAGGTCTGAAGCACACTGAAGGAAGTGTAGGTTTTTCCAGGCAGTGAGGACTGAAGCACACTGAAGGAAGTGTAGGTTTTTCCAGGCAGTGAGGACTAAAGCACACTGAAGGAAGTGTGGGTTTTTCCAGGCAGTGAGGACTAAAGCACACTGAAGGAAGTGTAGGTTTTTCCAGGCAGTGAGGCCTGAAGCACACTGAAGGAAGTGTAGGTTTTTCCAGGCAGTGAGGACTGAAGCACACTGAAGGAAGTGTAGGTTTTTCCAGCAGTGAGGACTGAAGCACACTGAAGGAAGTGTAGGTTTTTTCCAGGCAGTGAGGACTGAAGCACACTGAAGGAAGTGTGGGTTTTTCCAGGCAGTGAGGACTGAAGCACACTGAAGGAAGTGTAGGTTTTTCCAGGCAGTGAGGACTGAAGCACACTGAAGGAAGTGTAGGTTTTTCCAGGCAGTGAGGCCTGAAGCACACTGAAGGAAGTGTGGGTTTTTCCAGGCAGTGAGGTCTGAAGCACACTGAAGGAAGTGTAGGTTTTTCCAGGCAGTGAGGACTGAAGCACACTGAAGGAAGTGTAGGTTTTTCCAGGCAGTGAGGACTGAAGCACACTGAAGGAAGTGTAGGTTTTTCCAGGCAGTGAGGACTGAAGCACACTGAAGGAAGTGTGGGTTTTTCCAGGCAGTGAGGACTGAAGCACACTGAAGGAAGTGTAGGTTTTTCCAGGCAGTGAGGTCTGAAGCACACTGAAGGAAGTGTAGGTTTTTCCAGGCAGTGAGGCCTGAAGCACACTGAAGGAAGTGTGGGTTTTTCCAGGCAGTGAGGACTGAAGCACACTGAAGGAAGTGTAGGTTTTTCCAGGCAGTGAGGACTGAAGCACACTGAAGGAAGTGTAGGTTTTTACAGGCAGTGAGGACTGAAGCACACTGAAGGAAGTGTGGGTTTTTCCAGGCAGTGAGGACTGAAGCACACTGAAGGAAGTGTAGGTTTTTCCAGGCAGTGAGGTCTGACGCACACTGAAGGAAGTGTAGGTTTTTCCAGGCAGTGAGGACTGAAGCACACTGAAGGAAGTGTAGGTTTTTCCAGGCAGTGAGGTCTGACGCACACTGAAGGAAGTGTAGGTTTTTCCAGGCAGTGAGGACTGAAGCACACTGAAGGAAGTGTAGGTTTTTCCAGGCAGTGAGGACTGAAGCACACTGAAGGAAGTGTGGGTTTTTCCAGGCAGTGAGGACTGAAGCACACTGAAGGAAGTGTGGGTTTTTCCAGGCAGTGAGGACTGAAGCACACTGAAGGAAGTGTGGGTTTTTCCAGGCAGTGAGGACTGAAGCACACTGAAGGAAGTGTAGGTTTTTTCCAGGCAGTGAGGACTGAAGCACACTGAAGGAAGTGTGGGTTTTTCCAGGCAGTGAGGACTGAAGCACACTGAAGGAAGTGTAGGTTTTCCAGGCAGTGAGGACTGAAGCACACTGAAGGAAGTGTAGGTTTTTCCAGGCAGTGAGGACTGAAGCACACTGAAGGAAGTGTAGGTTTTTCCAGGCAGTGAGGACTGAAGCACACTGAAGGAAGTGTAGGTTTTTCCAGGCAGTGAGGCCTGAAGCACACTGAAGGAAGTGTAGGTTTTTTCCAGGCAGTGAGGCCTGAAGCACACTGAAGGAAGTGTAGGTTTTTCCAGGCAGTGAGGTCTGAAGCACACTGAAGGAAGTGTAGGTTTTTCCAGGCAGTGAGGCCTGAAGCCCACTGAAGGAAGGTAGGGTTTTTCCAGGCAGGAGGGACTGAAGCACACTGAAGGAAGTGTAGGTTTTTCCAGGCAGTGAGGCCTGAAGCACACTGAAGGAAGGTAGGTTTTTCCAGGCAGTGAGGACTGAAGCCACACTGAAGGAAGTGTAGGTTTTTTCCAGGCAGTGAGGCCTGAAGCACACTGAAGGAAGTGTAGGTTTTTCCAGGCAGTGAGGCATGAAGCACACTGAAGGAAGTGTAGGTTTTCCAGGCAGTGAGGACTGAAGCACACTGAAGGAAGTGTAGGTTTTTCCAGGCAGTGAGGACTGAAGCACACTGAAGGAAGTGTAGGTTTTCCAGGCAGTGAGGACTGAAGCACACTGAAGGAAGTGTAGGTTTTTCCAGGCAGTGAGGTCTGAAGCACACTGAAGGAAGTGTAGGTTTTTCCAGGCAGTGAGGACTGAAGCACACTGAAGGAAGTGTAGGTTTTTCCAGGCAGTGAGGACTGAAGCACAACTGAAGGAAGGTTAGGGTTTTTCCAGGCAGTGAGGCCTGAGCACACTGAAGGAAGTGTAGGTTTTTCCAGCAGTGAGGTCTGAAGCACCTGAAGGAAGTGTAGGTTTTTCCAGGCAGTGAGGACTGAAGCACACTGAAGGAAGTGTAGGGTTTTTCCAGGCAGTGAGGCCTGAAGCACACTGAAGGAAGTGTAGGTTTTTCCATGCAGTGAGGCCTGAAGCACACTGAAGGAAAGTGTTAGGTTTTTCCAGGCATGAGGACTGAAGCACACTGAAGGAAGTGTAGGTTTTTCCAGGCAGTGAGGCCTGAAGCACACTGAAGGAAGTGTAGGTTTTTCCAGGCAGTGAGGACTGAAGCACACTGAAGGAAGTGTAGGTTTTTCCAGGCAGTGAGGACTGAAGCACACTGAAGGAAGTGTAGGTTTTTCCAGGCAGTGAGGACTGAAGCACACTGAAGGAAGTGTAGGTTTTTCCAGGCAGTGAGTCTGAAGCACACTGAAGGAAGTGTAGGTTTTTCCAGGCAGTGAGGACTGTAGCACACTGAAGGAAGTGTAGGTTTTTCCAGGCAGTGAGGAGCTGAAGCACACTGAAGGAAAAGTGTAGG
>UELW01000956.1:0-17205 GCA_900490495.1 Danionella dracula | reverse complement strand
ATACGGTACACAGTGGAATTCGTCAGGTTTCTGTGCTCTTCATCTGTCTTTGAAAGCAAAAAAATTTTTGTTTTGCGTACATTTTAAGAATAGTTTGTTTTGAAGCCAATCAATGTAAATAATGATGGCACCCAAACCAGAAAAAAGTGATCTGTACTATTTCAGAAAGAAAGATTCAGTGCAGTGCAAGTAGCCCATTCGCAAAAGTGCAAATCAAGGAAAAACCTGATTAAATCAATATTTAGTGTAACTACATTTTGACTTCAACCCATCATCGATTAATCTGAAGGGTTGGAATCAGGTGTATGATCTGCCAATTTGACCAAATTGGTGCTAGGGGTCATCAGTGTCGCACATCGGTTGAAACCTTGTTAAAAAGTAAAACAAGAACAGGTGTTAAGAAGGTTTGGCAAAACTTGGCAAGAACCCTCAAACTGCCAAGTTGAGGTTCTAAAAAAAGTTTCTTGTCATGGCACTTTGAGCACAGCAACAAGACACAAGGGTGTTCTTCAGCACCAAGAAGGTCTCTCCCAGACCCAAGTTTCAAAGCAAACAGGGCTTTTAAGATGTGCTGCTCAACCTATTTTGAATAAGCACAAAGAAACAAGCAGAGGCGAGGGTTGAGTGGTCAGCCAAGGAAAGACACATCAAGCTTATTAGCCTTTGAAATTGGAAGATGTCCACCAGTGCCATCAGCTCAGAGCTGGCAGAAACCAGTGGGAGAACTCTGGCCAGGAGTGCTCTTCATGGAAGAGTTACAGCAAATAGCTTAGCACCCCTAAAACTAAACCATTCATTATACATTTCGCTTTGAGAGGAACTGAAACAATCAAGTTCCTTCTGTCCCCGTGAAGATGCACGCTCATGAGGCCGCTGGTGACTGACAGACTTTTGTGTATTAGCTACTTAAGTAAAAAACAAAATAAGAAACATCACTCTCAAATCATTCTCAGAAGGTTTAAGAGAGGTAACACTCACCCCGAAATAACCGACGTGATCCTTCTAATCCTCTCCCTAGCCTGTGAAAGATAACCTTTGCCCCTTAAACCCGCTCAGGCAGTGAAACACTTTCAAAACCAAACACACCGCAGCTGCTTACAAGCGTTTATCACCCTCTTTTATTACGTGTCAGATTCACTGCTCTCTTGCACATTTCTCAAGGTTCATACAACAATTTAAAAAGAGTTATAGTTCAATTGATTTTTGTATTTTGTATTTAAATGTTTTTGTACATTTTAGTTCCCTGATCTCAGTTCTCTGACTTGCCACAGTTAAGTACAAACTAAAAGACTTGTTTATTCCAAATGACCTTGAACTGAAGGAAGTTGTTATTTCACCATTTATTATTTTTTATATATTTTTTTTATCCACATTTCTCTGCAAAACACTTAAGTCAGCTTTTGAGTAAATTATTTGACAGATGCTTGTAGTTACATGTTTCTAATCTGGTTAAAACAATAAAAAAGGTCAGTCCGTGGTTCTAAATTAGATATTCAATTGAATATAAACTCAAAAGAATCCAACTAAAAATGCTATGCATTGGATTCTGTTTCATTTAAGGTTTCATGCTTTGGGATAGACTTCTAGCTACAACAAACTATGAATAATTCATTAAGCATTAGCAATTCGTTCATTCATATTTATAAAGCGTTGTTTGTCTGTTAATACACATTTGTAAGCAGTTTATAAATATAACTTTAAGCTCTTTACTCTTGTCTTATCAGAATCTATATAATATCCTCAATAACATACATTTCCTGATTTATTGAGAATCAGTTCATCATGAAAAAAATTTAAAATGTCACTATTTAAAAAACAGTTAGTTATTTTTTGTAATAATTTAGAACGTGTTTTTTTATTTACAAAATTCACATTTCCAATATTATTTGTATTTAACCAATTATAAAATTAAACTAGATCATACAATTTGTAGTGACGATAAGCCTAACATAATAAAGGAATAACAGACAAAAATGGGTAAATGTAAAATACACAGATGCAAAAGAAAGAAAAATCTAAGGAGACAGGAGCCAGGTAACGAAACTCAAATTCACTTTTCATAGACAGTCCTTTTTTAGCAGAATGAGGAGCTGGTTCAAAACTCCCTTTGGAAGCTTCTCAAAACAAACAAAATCGTCATTTATTTCTGGATGGTTAGCTTACTTTCAAGACAGTTTTGCTTTCCAAGATTTCGGTTTGGCTGAATAAATGACCTCCAAAAAGAAAATGTTGACGATTGCAGGAAAAATTGACCCTCCTTTATTACAAGAGGGAATCCCACCCCGACTGCTTGGGATGTTAGGAATGTTGTTGCTTGAGCAGCAGAGATGTTGATTCAGGATCATGGCCGACTGTGGTAAATCATGTTAAGCTTCGACTCCTCCATCCAGACGCTACACTGCTCTCCAGCTATGTACCGAACACCTCGTAGATCATGCTAACGCTCTGACAGTGCTAGTCTGCAAGTCTGACCGTGATTAACCAACCAAAACGGCTCCAAACACATCTCAGAACAATACATTTGTTCTCTCTCATGCTCTCTTACAGGTGGACTTAGGGTTTCTGCGCTATGTGACGGCTATAGGAACACAAGGAGCCGTCTCAAAAGAAACAAAGAAAGCATACTTTGTCACGTCATACAAGATCAGTGTGAGCTCCAACGGAGAGGACTGGATCACACTGAAAGACAAAACCAAACACATGGTGAGCGTGTTTAGTCTGGTTTGATGTGCACCTTCTCAGGTGGAAACTATAATGTAGTTTCTCTTTTGCTCAGGTTTTTAATGGAAATCAAAACCCCTCTGACGAGGTGCGGGTCAGTCTGCCCAAACCCACCCTCACCCGCTATCTGCGGATACGACTGGTGACCTGGGAGCAGGGCATCTGCATGAGGTTCGAGGTGTACGGCTGTAAGATTTCAGGTATACCTTCACGCCCACAGGATTTTTTTTTTTTTTTCATAGTAGCAAGTGTTCTCCACAAATTATTATAAAAATCTTTAAGGGCCTCTCTTTCACTTCTTGATACTTATTTTTTTCTGAGAATGTTTTACTTCTATGCTATAATATTACCTCAACTTATTACTTTAACTTCAGGATGGCACTTAGTGAGAAAAATGGGATCTATCATTAATTCTCATGTATTCAAAAATGTATTTAGTAGTGAATTTTTGTAATAAATATTCATTCATTCATTCATCTTCATGTCAGCTTTATTCCCTTTCGGGGTCGCCACAGCGGAATGAACCGCCAACTCACTGGCATATGTTTTACGCAGCGGATGCCCTTCCCTGCCGCAACCCATTGCTGGGAAACATTCACACACGCATTCACTCTTTAACACTATGGGCAATTGTTCTTATTCAATTCACTTATTCCGCATGTCTTTGGACTTGTGGGGAAACCGGAGCACCCGGAGAAAACCCACGCGATCACGGGGAGAACATGCAAACTCCACACAGAAATGCCACCTGCCCCAGCCGAGCCTAGAACCAGCGACCTTCTTGCTGTGAGACGACCGTGCTACCCACTGCGCCACCGTGACGCTGTTATAAATATATATGCATTTATTAATTATTTAAGAATTTGTTTTGCCATGCATTTATTATTTGTTAATTTATGGAATTATGTATTTGTTCTTTTGTTTATTTTATTTAATTTTACATTATTTTATTGTTAACTATTTAATTGAAAAGCTTCAAAGGTATACTGCCTCATTTTTTCACCTCTAGAAATCACACTTACAGAACTAAAAGGTACAATGCTATTTATGTCCAGCAGGGCGGGGCCTAAAACATAATTGTGTGGGTGTACGTGTGCGTGCGTGTGCGTGCGTGTGTGTGTGTGTCATCAGCCAAATACTAAACAACTTCGTCACTTGACCACAGTGTCAAAAACATTGAATTTTAAGCTTAAAACTGAAATCTTTGGAAATCTTAGAAACAAAGTAAAGTAAAGTAAACAGTGGCGGTTTTACCATTGGTCAAAGGTAAGCGACTGTTTTAGGCCCCCAGCCTTTTGTAGGGCATCCTACATTTGGTATGAGACCCTTGAAATATGTTTATTAAGCTATTGAATTGCTTTGTATTTACCTTTTTTTCTACACTCCCTATTCATTCTGTCACATGTTCAACACATTATAATCATTGAAATTATTTTATAGTAAAATGCAGAAAAGCGCATACGCTTTTATTTGAAATGACAAGTATATCAATAGACCAGACTTCAGAAATCCCCATTTTTACTCCTAAAACTTTAATTTAGCAAATTTAAGATTTTATTTGTAAATTTCATGTAAATCATCAGACCATACTTCAGAAATCATATTTAGTATTATTTAGATTTTTTAGAATTAGAATAGATTCTAGAAATTGTGATTTTCTGGCATTAAAAAGAGGCTGTCGATTATGTCAGATTTCACGTTATCCTTTTTTAAACTTCTCTTAATCTTCTTCTCAGATTCTCCCTGCTCCAACATGTTAGGGATGGTTTCGGGTCAGATTTCGGATGCTCAGATCTCAGTGTGGCCCTCCGCTGAGCGAGGCTGGCTTCCGGAGCAGGCCCGGCTCCTGACAGGACGGACAGGGTGGGTGATCTCTCCCCCGCAGGGCCCAAGTAAGAACCAGTCTCTGGAGCTGGACCTGGGTGCTCTGAGGATGGTGACCGCCTGGTCCTGCAGGGAGGAAAGTACAGGGATGCGAATATTTTCATCAAACGATTCAGGGTTACATACAGCACCAATGGAACAGACTGGAGCCACATTCTGGAGGAGAACAGCAGTAAAGTCAAGGTATTTTTGAGCTGTGGAAATTAATTCAAATTTAAACCCCAGTTAGTATTGTACTCTAAAACATACCGAGAGATATCTGATGATATAACACGTTTTATTTAATTCACTTTAATTATGTATTGATTATGAAATATTTCACCATGACTCGAGAACATTCCTATATCAAATGTTATTGAAAATCTTTACACATCAGCATGACGTGTGCAGAAAATGTGACGTAAGTGGGCATACGTGGCAATAAACTAAATTTTTTTGGACGTTGCATGATGAATTTACGGCCATCATATGTTGTGTAACACCGATAATAACAGTTTCAATACCCCACCTTTTTCTCAGCATGGAGTTGTTTCATAAAGCTGTTTCTCTTAAAATACTCATCAAAAATAAGCCTGAAAAGTTTGTTGAAGTCTATTCGTCATCTCGTCTCTTTAAATACGATAGACATGTCTATATTTAGAATCTTTTTCTTGGCAATCACCCTCAAATCTCGCATAATGCTTTGGCTATTATTGAGACGGTGTTTAGAATAAAAAATTGTGTGTTTACGCTTTTTTTATTTAGACCTTATTCATTCTGCCACATGTTCAACACATAGTAAGAAATTAAATTACTTTACATTAAATGCACACAAGCACTTAAGAAAAATCAAGTATATCTAAAGACCAGACTCCAGAAATCATCATTTTAACTTTTAACTTTTATTTTTACATTTCAATTAAATCTTTAGACCATACTCCAGAAATCTTAATTGTTATGACTTTGATTTATTAGAATTAGAATTTTATTCGATTCCAGAAAGGATTTTTTCTGGCTTGTGGTCTTTTGATATACTAGAAATTTCTAAATAAAATTTTACATTTTTACATTACAAGTAAAAATCTATTTTTTCTGGAGCATGGTCTGTTGGCATACTCTAAATTTCTAAATGAAAGCTTACATTTGCAAAGTTTTAAGAGTAAAAATCATGAAAAAAATTTTACTTTGTAAAAATAAGCCTTTATTTTGACAATTCAAGCATATCATCAAACCACGCTCCAGAACTTTTACTATTAAACTTGTTTGAAAAAGGTAAACATTTAACATTTTAACGCGGGAATTTGTTCAATTGTCTCTGTACACCCCACCTGGAAAATATATAAAGTAATTTTTTTCTTGGGTTAAATAATTAACAAGTTATTTCTGCCAAAAATCCTAAATACAGAAGAGCATAGCCATTGGTTCTAAACGATAAAACTGAAAAATGCATTTTTTTGGGATTTATTCTTTTGGTAAACAGATAAAAACAATGTTAACGCTAACAGACTTACATCTACTAAAATATCTCTTTTCACCCTTTCAGGTGTTGCTGGGGAATCTGAATCATGACACTCCAGAAGTGCGCACTTTTGATCCAGTGCTGATGCGTTTCCTGCGCATCTACCCTGAGCGTGGCTCTCCTGATGGCATGGGGCTGAGGCTCGAGGTTTTGGGTTGTGACCTCCAAGGTGAGAGACAGGCAAAGTAGCCAATCGCAGCGCTCAAGCTTGAAAAATGCATGATCTATGTTTGATGACAAATTCGATTTAAAATCTCTTTCAGAGCCCACAACTCCTCTTCCCCCCACCACCCCCATGCAAACCTCACCAGCCATGAACACTACCACCCCGGAGAATTTCCCAACAACCACCCATACGAGGACCACAGCAGAGGGGTGCGATGAGGACGGCCACTGCACCGGCGAAGGAGAGAGAGACTACGAGACAACAGGTTAGAGACACATGTGACACATTCTAAATGGTTCTGGATGGAAATGGATCCTATATTGAAACTTAAGACTTAATCTTTACAGCAGTAGTGGTAGTTTATTTATATAGCGACTTTCACAGAGAAAGTGCTTCACTATAAACAAGTTAAAACAACTGAAACCAGCAACGTAAACAAGACATGATACATATATAAAATAAGGACAGGAAAATGGATAAATGGACAAAATTACCTGTACAGATCTCTAAAATATTACAGCTGAAATTGAAATAAAACTAAGTTTAAAACCTGGGAAAGGTTGTCAGTAAAGATCAAGTTTTTTAAATGTCGTAAATGCAGCGGTTCTCAGCTCTTGTAGAAGAGCGTTGTACAGCCTTGCAGTGCAATCCTTAAATAGTTTATCCTCCTATGCACTTTCATATGCCAGGAAAACTCTTAAATTAGTACTATTTTTATTTATCTTTAAAAGTAACAAATTAATAAACATTTTAAGTATTTATAATAAATATCTGACCTCTCTAGACTATCACTGCACCCTTAAGAACCTTCAGAATGCAGTATTTATCATAAAAATTGTCTTTGAATCACCTCAGATTTTGGGCTCTGCCAAAAGTGCATGGGAGTGCAATTTTGTTTAGGGCAGTTCTGCTACTCTTACAGTTCTGAGTCAGACAGAGGTTCCATTCTGCATTTAGATGAGCTGCATTATAAGTTCATCTGATTGGACAGTGGAAGATGTGTAAATAATGGGAGATGCTATGATTATCGAGTTGTTTTAAGGATTTGAGGATTACACAGACATCAATGAATGCATCCGAATACAATTACAGGCTTGTTCTTGAAGAGGAAACAATATGAATGAATGAATGCAAACTTCCTTTCGTCCTCTCACATCTGGATTACTGTAATGCCCTCCTGCCTGGGGATTGTAGATCTACTCTGGACATGTTGCCTTTTTAGCCAATCATAATGAGCTAATAAAGGCAGCTTCAGTCATTTGAGAAACCTTTTGTTATTTATAGACTTTAATTAAGGTATAATTTACTCTGTTTACACAACAGGGACCGTTGGAAAGTCCCAGTTATGTAGTTTTACCATCACTGTGGGATGTCCAGGAGACTCAGAAACTCAAACATCCACACACTGACAGACTCTGACCTCAAAGGTTACAAACACAAACACCCACATGGTGAAACTCTGACCACTGGTGACCCAGCAGGCTATACGTGGTTAGCAAAACAGCTACACGCTATGACCCACGGGTTACAAACACACAGCGACAGACACTGTAAGCTATTAGATTACATACTGAAACAGCTTTATGGTTACATTCAGTACATGCATAGTTCTGTATTTGTGTGTACAGATAAAACATAAAATTTAGTTGACTCACAAGTACAATCACATGTCCTGCAGCCAAACTATCTCAAGGGCTGAACAATGTATTGAAGAGAATTCAAGCTGAAAACACACTTACAATGACCATCAAAAATATACAAATGTAACAGGATATTAAACACTCATAAATCAATACAGCACATTGAAGATAATGTACAAATTTAAAAAGCTTTGCACAACTCAAGTTAATTTTGCTACAGTGTAAAATCACTCCTCAAACATCATGCACCGACTGCTAAAGCTCAACTTCTGTTATCAATTCTGTATTTGATCGGCTTAAACCGTTGGCTTAAACAGTTTCACAAAAAACCTGGGCATCTGAATTGACCCTCTTACCTTTAAAGATGCCCTTCGTTCTACTACGATTTCACTTTTGGTTGATCACCGTGTGCGTTCTTCAATGAGATGAGCTGCATTACTGCTTCATCTGATTGGTTAGTGTGGCTATGGCCATTGAGACATTTTTTTCCACAGCTTTTTTGACACCTCATTTTCTGTACAGGAATGCTTCTTCTCAATATCCGTGTGTGCTCAAGATAATCCTGGCTTCTTGAGGTTAGATATAAATAGTAAAAGATTGACGCAGCATTGTGGACTTTATTCTAAGGTGGCAGGCCTCCTCTGGCCACCAGAGGATTAGTCACTGTTTTTTTAGGAGACAATAATATGTTCACCTTAATAGCACAGAGAAGTGCTGAATCAGATTGTTCTTTTGTCTTTTGATTATTTGCTGTCCCACATACCAGAACAGATGTAGGTAAAAATACTTTCATCTATGCTGCCCCACATATGGAATATGATACAGAAGGACATAAAACTAACTGTATTCATTTAACTGGACAATTTCAAATCCAATCTAAGAGTTTGGAGAGCAAATCTAGTATAATAATTCAAATGTCAATTTTAGAATCAAAATCAGCTTTATTGCCATGTGTGTGCGTTCGTGTGTGTGCGTGTGTGCGTGCGCGTGTGTGTGCGTGTGTGCGTGCACGTGAGCGCGTGTGTGTGTGTGTGTGCGTGCGCTTGCATGTGTGTGTTAGAATAAGTAAAGTGCAACACAACTGTCTGTTTAATGTTGTAATTATTAATGTATTTTCTTAACCTGACTCGTGATTTTCCTGCTTAAATAAAGATTTAATATTTTAATCCTTAACACCAACAGTACAAGGTCAAATTGGATTCTAAACAAGGTGACAATGCACTGCTTATATTGGTTTAATATGGTCATATTTCTTAGTTAGAACTCTGGCAGTTGGGACAAACTGTAGCCTTTACAAAACAGATTTAGGAAGGCCAAAGTATATTGAGTTGCAGTAATCCAAACGGAATCAAATAAAAGTATAAATAATTGTCAATATTTGGCGTTTTAAGAATTTCATGAAAAAAGTTGTTTTGTGCTACATATATTTGGAGATCTCTTTCTTATGTGACTTCTTGTGTGTCTCATCAATTTTTAATGCATTTGGATATTTTTAGCCAGAGGAACAGATGCATATGCATACATTTAGAAAAAAAATATTTTAAATAGTTGTTTCAGACAAATCTCTAGCAGTGAAGGCATGTTCTTCATTTTGTTTTCTACAGAAACTGCTGTCGCCGAGCCATTTCTGGAGATGGAAGAAGCCCCAGGTGAGCGACAAAGACAAATGATTTTAGGGCCGACAGCATAATTTCCTGTGGCACTCGCTCAAAATCATTTCAGCCGTGCGCAGAAAGAGAACCCACTGTCTCAAAGCACCTGCCTTCAGGGCCTTCGTTAGCGCCCGATTAGATCAATAAAACACAATTGTATGTGTTGTTTGAACGTATAATTATCATTAATGTCTTTTTAATCTATTTTCTGTACTAGCAAATCATTATAAAACTGACTTGTCTGAATAACTTTTCAGGGAACCTAAGAAGGTCTCTACTGCCACCAAGTGTATTCTAACATAACTGCATGCTGGAAGAATCATTGCAAACTGTTTGAATTTTTAATGCAAACACTCTGGTGTCCATCACTAAATTGTACTTTGTAACTAGCAAAATGAAAAAATTTTCTCTACATAAAATATTTAGATCATCGCTGTTAAGATGTCCTTTGGTGGATTTGGACAAATTCGTATGAAAATGACAGTATTGTGTACTCCATTGGCTGAAAAAATTAACGGATAGCTTGATGGCTTCAGTCCTCTTTCGATGAGTTTTGTAGTACATCAATATCAGTATAGCTCCAAGTATTAACTTGTAGAGATGGTTTTGAAAGACAACTTTTCCAAATCTAATTCAGCTTAGAAGCTCCACAGATAAAACAAAATACATTTTACAGATGTCATTCTAAAAATGGCAAACCTTGAATCCCTCTCACCTCTTAAAGTATATATATTTTTGTACTTTTAGGTCACCAAACTTTACATTTAACAACTGTTTCGTTCATTGTATTACATTAATACATGTAAGAAAACTAAGATAAAGTCTATAATTAATCTTAAGACAAACAATATAGGTTTTTTTTGACACCATGTTTTTTTTGGTAATGCCTCTCATTTCCATGGTGGAAACTTATTAAAAAAATAATACTAATAAAATAAAATGAAAACTATATATATATATATATATATATATATATATATATATATATATATATATATATATATATATATATATATATATATATATAACTAATAATTAACTGCTTTTTAAATAATGATAACCTTTTAACCTTTCTGATGGGGTCCTCCAGAGCAGAGGATGCTTTTAGGTCCTGGTGCCCTTCTAAGTTCTTTAGTGCCTTACTCGTCACAAATGTTTGTGACACAAGGATCAATTCTACGTTTCTGTAAATGTGTAAAATAGTTTTGTTATAGCACTAGGCGGAGGACTGTTAAATATAATATATGTCATCTGCATGAACGCTGCTCCCACATTCAGGAGATCGGAAAAATCACTGGAGAACATTTGCCGGCAAATATTCTAGTTCAAATATTCTTGACTTGTGGTCATTCCCTTTCTCCTTCCCCCTAACACGTCACCTTATTTATCATCAATAAAATTAAATGGCAGAAAAAGTCCAAAAAGCAAGCTTCGTTTAGGGCAACAACGAGAGATTCTTGAGGTGGCTGTTTTTAACTGGGCATTTTTTTGCCAGAAGTGCAACATTTCAGTCTCAGGATCATCAGGCTTTGAGATCCTCCCACCGCGATTGTTTCACCTTTAAATCACTGTTCTTTACTCCTGCTGCACTGCTAAAAGCCTCCGTTTCCCCATACATCACCTACACTTCTTGCTAATCACACCTTTGCTTCTCTGTGCCACACTCAAACCTCAACAACCGCCATTTTCCCATTCAATGCAGCCCAGTTTGATATCTTGATGCAGTGCAATGCATTTTGCCAAATTCTAGTGTGGTGACTAAGCAAGTTTTACTGGAGACTTTTTCCAGTTTCACTCTATACAGTAGATACCCAGCAAACAGGGAACGTTCTCGTAACATTTGCTAACATTCTTTAAAGGTTGTCGGAATGTTAGCTCTAAAAGAATATTCTAGTAACATTCTAATAACTAAAAATGTTATCTAAACAACATTCTCAGAACATTCCTAGAACGTTTTTGTGAGTGGTAATGTTCTAAAAATGTTTTAATAACCTTGAGAGAACATTCATTGAACACAAAAAAACTGGACAAACTAACGTATATGCAACGTTAGGGGTAACGTTGGCAAAAACAAATATGTAACATTGTGAAAATACACACAACAAAAATCTAAATAGAGAGTGTGTGTTTCACTAATGAAGATTTGATTGTGTTCCTGTTTAGCATACATCTGGTTCGCCTGTGACTTTGGATGGGTGGATCACCCCTCTTTCTGTGGATGGAGCCAAGATGGTGGAGAGGGAGCGGAATGGCTAATAATTAACAACAGCAAACAGACGGATCACAGGCTGCCCAGTCTGGACCACACAGGTAACAATAAAGCAGTCCGTGTTTTGAGTCCGTCTCATTCTTTAATAATGTAAACCGAATTTTATGGCCGAATGAATTTTCTCCCACTCTTAAATACATACATTTTTAGGCTTCAAAAAAAAAAGAAACAGATTTATTGGCAACTGACATCTCTGCGTTTCTTCTTTCAGGCATGCCACACAACTTCATTTATGCTGCGTTTAATCCTAACTCTCAGACAGAGATGGAGGAAAAGG
Organism: Danionella dracula; assembly: GCA_900490495.1. NCBI lineage: Eukaryota > Metazoa > Chordata > Actinopteri > Cypriniformes > Danionidae > Danionella > Danionella dracula. The sequence continues at coordinate 5,098 of UELW01000956.1, read as the reverse complement.
AAGATGAAGAGCTAGCGAGGGAGGGAACGCTGGCGAGGCTGACCAGCTCACAGGTCATAGCAACAGATTCGGCCCTGTGCATGTCCTTCTGGTACCACTTCAGTGAGAAACATAGCGGAGCGCTGACAATCAAGCAGAGGATTGAGAGGGACAGCGAGGAGGATGAGATTAGCATCCGCTCAGTGAAGGGCCCCTTGAGAAGCAGATGGAGGGAAGGGAGAGTGCTGATTCCCAGTGCTGACACTCCGTATCAGGTAGTGATGCGTCCCATTTAACACAAGGACACTTAGAATTCAGAGCCTTTCAAAGCATGACGGATGATTATGATGTATTTGTTCTGTGAGTTCTGTGCTTTTTTTCTTCAAAGATATAGGAGAGATTTAATCTTATCTTCAGAAGGTTATTTAGTGATTTTCTTTGCTGATATGTTACTTCAGCTTGGGTTTAACTTAAATACAAATAAGTATGTTTAAAGCTGTCGTCTATGTTTAAACAGTGGCGCAGTGGGTAGCACGGTCGTCTCACAGCAATAAGGTCGCTGGTTCGAGCCTCGGCTGGGTTGGTTGGCATTTCTGTGTGGAGTTTGCATGTTCTCCTCGTGATCGCGTGGGTTTACTCCGGGTGCTCCAGGTTCCTCACAAGTCCAAAGACATGCGGAATAAGTGAATTGAGTAAGAACGAGTGCCCATAGCGTTATAGTGTGAATGTGTGTGTGAATGTTTCCCAGCGATGGGTTGCGGCTGGAAGGGAATCCGCCGCGTAAAACATATGCCAGAGAGTTGGTGGTTCATTCCGCTGTGGCGACCCCGAAAGTGAAGAAAGCCGACATTCTTCAGGGTCTTAAAAAGCCTTAACAAGTCTCAAATTTAAAAGGCCAAATGTTAGGCCTTTAAACGTCTTAAATTCACTGTTCTAGGTTTTTGCAGATCATATTTCTCATCTGATATGTGTTTTTTTGTTGTTGCTAGAGGTTGCCAGAGATTGAGAAAATGATCCTGGATGATAAAAAAAAATTATGTAAAAATAATAATTAGGGTTGTCATAGGCTGAGAAAATGTGCGTAAATGCTCAAAAATAAGTCATGATTAGGGTTGCCAGAGTTTGAAATAAGGTTTATATACACTTAAAGTACTAAAAGTGATGGTTAGGGTTGCCAGAGTTTCAGAAAACACTTATGAACACTCATAAATGCTCAAAATCTTAAAATGTCTTGTTCATGACTCATATATGTTGAAAAGTCAAATGTGATTGCAAGGGTTGACAGAGATTGAGAAAACGTGCATAAATGCTCAAAAGCATAAAAGAGATTGTTGGCTTGCCAGAGTTTGCTCCTAAGTGTTGAAACAATGTAAAAAGTATAGCTAGGGTTGCCAGAGTTTGAGAAAATTCTCATAAACGTCCAGTTATGAAATAAGTCTTAAATTTGATTCTTAATGTTCTTAAGAAGTCTTAATTTTGAGCTCATGAAATCTGCAGAAACCTTGTGAACTCCCTTTCTCTGTTTGATAGGTGATCATTGAGGCTCAAGTGGATCCTTCAGATACAGGCTTCATCTCACTAGATGATATAAAGATACTTGAAGTGGGTCCAGATGATTGCAGAGGTAAGGCTAACACAACATGCCATTTGTTTGATCAAATTCTTCAAGATGTGATGTTATTTCTGTTTTGTGTTCTAAATATGTTTGATTCCAGTACTCTTTTTAATATCTTTTTTTTTTCTTTATCATTATTTCAAATTGGGTCACTCGGGCTTGAGGCAGTTATTTTTCATGGTACAAAATCTAGGTTTTACATAGTTTCTTTTTTAGCTCTTTTGAAAGAACTAGGTTATTTTTATATGTGCATTCCTTAATTTTTGGTACAAAAGTACATGTAAGAGTAATGAAGTCCTCACAGATAATCCCGATTTTTTTTATTTCAGATCCAGAGAATACAGTTGCAGATGAAGATGAAATTGAAGAGATTGGTAAGAAGAGTGTTTTTGTTACATTAAAAGTTTTGATTAAATTATTAAAATGATGACACGATTAAAAACATTTCTAAAATAATTCAGAAAACTGACTGACAAGTAATCTGAGTGATACATTTCAACTGAATAGTAATCTCAAACTTATAAAAAGTAAAGATTAACCAATTTTTTTTGTGAAAAAAGCAAACAAATCACTTATTTGTAATTGATGTGTGGAAAAAAACTGAGCATCCGAAGTTAAAAACCCACACACACATGTAGAGGAAGGTTTCCCTCAGTGAATATCACAGGGAGCCTCTCTGACTGGGCTGGTGCTAATCACCTCCCCAGCGTAAAGCCTATTTAAGAATAAGAACCATCAACAAACAGATCGCAGTACAAAAACATAAAAAAAAGTATATGTTGTATTTTCATGAGGGGCAGAGCACCCCTGAAGCTTGGATCCTGGAATCGGCCCTGGTACCCTCTAACTTGCTGATTTCTTGTCTTGATGTGTCTCTTCAGTAAACTGCGAAGGGACTGACAGCACCGTGTGGAGTTTTGGTCGCGGCTCAATGCTGAAGAGCTTAGACCCAATCTTAATCACCATCATCGTGATGAGTGCGATAGGTGTCCTGCTGGGCGCTGTGTGCGGAGTGCTCTTCTACTGCGCCTGCGCTCACACCACCAGCCGAAACCTCTCGGCTCTGGAGAACTACAACTTTGAACTCGTCGACGGCGTCAAACTCAAGAAAGAGAAACTCAGCGCACAGAAATCCTACACGGAGGCGTGAGGAAAACAGGGTTACGCCAGACAATTTTTGAGCTCAAAACTGACACTGAGGTTTAATCTCAGGACATCCAGGAACTGGCCTCTAGAGGGCGACGTGTATAGTTTGTACAGCCGGACGATGATTGTTTACTGTTGGTTTGGACATTCGTTGCTGGTGATGAGACCAAGATGAGTTGAATCTTCACACACAGTTGGGTTTTCTACGAGGCCCTTTCGCAGTGCTGTACACAACTGAGTTTTATTGTGCTTGTTTGTGTTTGGAGACTTGTTTGTTACGTTCGTAACTCACACTTCATTCCAATGGTGCCTTTAACAATGTGTTTTGTTGCCTTTTCACATTTTCGAGCACAAACTGCTGACATTCACAGTCTACAGAACCGATCAGGGGTCGACGTTTTGATTTCACGAGGGATATTTTATTACACTGTTCTTATTTAATTCAAGGATTTAAAAGTGGAGGTTTCACACTGTACAATCCTAAACCCTGGGTTAACTTCCTTGGAGTTTTCCACATGAAAACAGTTGTGTTAAAACTAACATTTTCCACGTTGTTGGGATACTCATCCACACAGCTCTGCTTCACGCAAATCAATCAAGACGAAGGGTTTTGGAAATGCCAGTTTCTGGCTTGTAACTTTAATAATAACCTTTGATTGAGACTTCTAATTTGACATTTTTACTTATTTTAGAGCTGGTATTATAATGGCAACCAAAGTCATCCATCCTTGAATTTTCATCAATATCTTAAAAATTTGTGGTAGCTTCTTTGGTGAATTGCTATAACCCATGCCCTGTGTCAGTGTCGGAGGCTTTCCCTGGCCCTAGAGCTCTCCAAACTTAGTGGAAAAAGCTTCATAGCATTTTATCTGAAGTGATGCTTGATTCTCCTTTTGGTTAATAAGGCTTCATCGCTGCAGTACGTCATACATCCCAACAGAAGAAACGCATGACAAGGTTTCGCGTAAGATCTGAAGAACAACCTTGTTAAAAATCTTGTTTATTGGGTCTGAGCTTCGTAGACGTCATGCAGTAGTTAACTGAATTGGTAGCACTTTACAATCAGCAGACATGGATCATCATTAGTTCATGAATACATGAATCATTATAGTTAAAGAAGGGATGTCAAACTCATTTCTTGGAGATCCGCAAGCCTGCTGGTTTCTGTTCCAACCCTGTTTCAAGAGACACACGAGTAGCTTTAAACTGAATCAGATGTGTTCAGTTAAGTGTATTAATCATGAACGCATTAAATCCTTACATGAGTAAGACGAATTAATACATAAATTACTGCCTTAATTAATGATTCTTCTCTGATTGTTAGTAATGCATTAATTAACACTGAAATGTATATGAGTATATAAATGCAATTAATATTTAGATATTGATTATTTAACAAAGATGTGCCCCTAAATTACTAGTCAATTAATAGTCACCACTTGATAATAATCATGAACTAATCATTTTCTTTTTCCTTTTGATGATTTACTGGAGAGGGGTGGATTTTATTATTATTAATAACACTTAATTAATTCATCACTAGTTCATGATTGTCTCATTATTATTAGGTGGTGACTTTAATGTAGGGCCACATTATTGTTGACTCATCAGCGTTTACTTATTAACCCCCTCAGACCTGAATTACTCTCACAAACATGCAGAAAAATTACCTTTCGTGTTCTTAAGGCAAAATTCAATCACTTAAGTAGTTTTTTTGTTGTTGCTCATATAAGTGAAAATCAGATTTAAGCGTAAGAGAGTATGTACTCCTCAGATAATATACAAAAATAATGTGAAAGTAAACAAACAAAACAAGAGATGTATACCTATATCTTGAATCCATGCACAAAATCAAAACCATAGAATATATTTAATTCTATGTTTGAAAATTACTACAATTGGTAGATATTTCTCTTCTCCAGATTGCATCGTGCTTAGCTTCCTGGCACCATACTGCATAAAAAAGTGAAATATCTGGAAAATTAAATGTTCCAAAAACAAAACAAAATACCAATGAACATAGTGGTGTCCATTCTAATGGATGCAGTGCCTGAAGGGGTAATCAAGAGCATTTTAATTTAGTTTACCTCAAAGTCTCTACTAGTAATCAGAATCTATTCATTAATTAGGAAAGTAATTGATGTATTAATCCAAAAGACTTGTGTATCTGTTTAATGAGTTCATGATTAATGTTAATGTTAACTCACCATTAATGCATCATTACCCTCATCATAAATTAATGGTTAATTTATGCATTGACTAATGATGATTGTATCACTTTATAGTAAAGCGATCCACTGAAAGAATGTTTAATGAGCTGCCCCTTGTGATGTACTTATAAACTGATATCGATCGATC
>UELW01000957.1:0-40604 GCA_900490495.1 Danionella dracula | reverse complement strand
GTTTTCCACACTGTGAATCACTTAGTGGGAATTTGTGGAACCGCACTCGATTGGTTCAGGTCTTATCTGGCTGATAGAACATTTTGTGTGAGCATCTTGGATGCTCAGTCGTCCTTTGCCCCCCTGTCATGTGGGGTTCCTCAGGGTTCAGTTCTAGGACCATTATTGTTCTCCCTTTATCTACTGCCCTTAAGCTCGATCCTTCGGAGACACAATATCGGCTTCCACTGCTATGCTGATGATTACCAGATTCACCTACCTTTAAAAAAGAATGATGGCTTCTCAGCTAAGGCACTCCTGGACTGTTTGAAGGACATAAAAGCTTGGCTGGCCCTGAAGTTTTTAAATTTGAATGAAAACAAAACACAAGTAATAGTGTTTGGACCAAGTGGCCCTTGTGAGTCCACTTCTGCTGACCTGGGTCTGCTGGAAACACATTTTAAACCCACTATTACCAACCTCGGTTTTAAGATTGACAGTGATTTTAACTTGGAGGAACAGATCAGATATGTAGTGAAGTCCTGTTTCTACCAATAAAGACGACTGGCTAAGGTGAAATCGTTTCTTTCCAGGCAGCCATTAGAAACTTTGCTCTCTCACCTGCAGCTGGTTCAGAATGCTGATGCTCAACTTTCAACTGGTGCCCGTAAAAGAGAGCACATCACCCCGGCCCTCGCATCCCTCCACTGGCTGTCTGTGTCTTATAGAGTTAATTTTAAAATTCTTTTGAGTGTTTTTAAATGTCTAAATGGTCTTGCCCCTCCGTACCTCTCTGAGCTTCTTCACACCTATTCCTCCTCTCGGCCCCTCAGGTCAGCTGACCTGCTGCTCCTGCAGGTACCAAGGTCCAGGAGGAAGCTCAGGGGGGACAGGGCCTTCTCTGTTGCTGCTCCTCAGCTGTGGAATTACCTCCCTCTGAGCGTTTAGAGCTGCCCCCTCACTGCACACTTTTAAAACCCGCCTTAAAACCCACTTTTATTATGTGGCTTTTAATCCTAGCAGGACGTAGCCTCTTTTACTAATTCTATGTGTTTTTAAACTGTATTATTGTGTTCTTTTATCTTTTTATGTTTTTAGTAATTAGAGATGTGCAGCACTTTGGTGTCAGCTGTAGTTGTCTTTTTTAAAGTGATTTATAAATAAAGTTGGTATGGTATGCCACTTTCTCAGCTCTTTTTTTTATCTCAATCTTGCCTCAGTTTCTGCTCACTTTGATTTAAATCTTGCCTCAGTTACTGCTCTCTTTAATCTTAGTCTTGCCTCTACCTCTGTTTACTTAAATTTCAGCCTTGCCTACAACACATGAATTTATATGAACAACTGTCTGGTCTGTGAACTGCAATCCTATCTGCGTGGGTTTACCTGTGTGTTTCTGTGAGCAGTGAACGGAGGCTGGTCCACCTGGACGGAGTGGTCAGTGTGTAGCAGTCGATGTGGGCGTGGCTTTCAGAAGAGGACACGCAGTTGTACAAACCCTGCACCGCTCAATGGAGGAGCCATCTGTGAGGGGCAGAATCTTCAGAAACTGGCATGCAACCCACTCTGCCCAGGTACAGGGATCCACATTGTCATGATTGTCTTCACTTTTAAGAGAAGACCTCTTCAGGTCATACATGAGAAATTCGAACATAACCAACGGAAATGAATCAACATTTTTTAGGAAGGCATCTATCAAAGTTGGTAACTAGAAAAGAGAATCCAGAGAAAATATAAATTTTATGAATTATAGTTTTTATGATATTTTTCACAGTTAAAATGATTGAGGGGTCTGTTTGTGTTCTCAGTGGATGGGCTCTGGACAGAGTGGAGTAAGTGGTCTCCTTGTGGAACAGAGTGCACACACTGGAGAAGAAGAGAGTGCAGCGCTCCGGCTCCAAAAAATGGAGGGAAAGACTGCGAAGGGACAATACTGCAGGCCCAGAACTGCACAGATGGACTGTGTATGCAGAGTGAGTGATGAAGCACACACGTACACACAGTATTGAAATCTTGTGGTCCACTGTATCAATGGCAGCGGTTAAATCAAGCAGAACCAGAACAATGCGGTCACCAGCACCAAATGCCAGCAGGACATCGTTGAAGACCCTAAATAGTGCTGAGTCTGTGCTGTGAAGGGTCTGAAAGCCAGACTGAAAAATCTCCAATGTGCCATTTCCTCCAGAAATGATTGCAGCTGACAAAAAACAATCCTTTCTCTCGCTAATATTTTCGAAAGAAGTGGCAGTTTAGAGATGGGCCTATAATTAGCTAAAACTGAGTGATCTTCAGTGATCACCAATTTTCTTGATTTTCATGTTTAAGTTTAGCAGGCAACACTCCAGAGGACAGACTACAATTTACATTTTAAGAACACTCAGAGCTATACTAGGAAATATTTGTTTAAAAATTCGTGCAGGAATAGGATCACGTGGAGAGCAGGAAGGCTTCAGTTGACCCACCACATCCTCTTAAAGGGAAAGAGTTACAGGCTCAAACTGATTAAAGACAGCAGAGCAAAGGGATAGAGCAGAAGGGTCAGGTTCAGGAGATGTGATCACAGCTCTGCTGGTAGCAACCTTTTCAATAAAAAACACTAAAAACTCATTGCACTTATCTGGAGAGACATCCAGACAAACCCTTTGAACAGGATTAAGAACAAGATTAACTGTATTAAAAAGCATACAGGGATTCTGACTGTTAGAAGAGATGATGTTGGCAAGATATTTCCTCTTTTCTTCTTTGATAGAAGTCTGGTATCGAAGCCAACTGTCTTCCATCCTCTGGTGTGAGACCTCCAGCTTATCCTTCTTCCACTTTCGCTCTGCTCTGCGACAGTCCCTCTTGACGGCACGGGTGCTGTCGTTGAACCAGGGCTTTGGTTTTGACTTGTGCTGCCAAGTTTTTATTGGAGCCACAGAGTCCAAGATCCTTTGGCAGGTGGAATCTAACCAGGAGCAGAGCTCCTCAGTGTCGGAGGAAGAGTTATAAGAAGGGATGGACAGTTGGCTAAAAGCAGCAGAGAACTGATCAGCAGAAGAAGGGTTTAAGATCCAACAGCAGCCAGCAGGAGGGCAATGGCTAAGTGGACCAGATTAAAAGGAACATTAAATAACACAGCAATATGATCAGAGAGCAATGAGTCACAGATTTCCTAATAAAAACAACCCAAACGATAAATCCAAGTCCAGAGTGTGTCCGAGCTGATGCGTTGGGCCAGGTACAGACTGTACCGGGTTAAAAGAGTCAATAAGGGTTAGAAAATTCTTTGCCATCGGTTTATCTGGACAACACACATTAATATTAAAATCTCCAACAATAAGAACATGATCAAATTTCGGCATAATATCTGTTAAAAAGTCTGTAAACTCATTATTAATATTCTTATTGTACTTGGGGGGCCGGCACACAACAGCACAGAAGACAGGATTAGAACCGCCCACCTCAAATTATGAGGTTAGTTCAAAGCTTGTAAATAAAAGCTGAGGAAAGCGCTGTTTGCATTTGTAGCGTTTTTTATAAACAAGTGCGGTTGCTCCTCTACTGCCTGAAGCCCGCGTTGAGTTAAAATAACAGCAGTCTGTCAGTGAAAGTTCGGTTAGAGCGGTGGACTCATCGGGACGTCTTGGTCACAGCCAGAAAATCCAGTTTACTAGAGTGGAAAAGATCCCGCAGAATAAAAGTCTTATTTGCCTGGGATCTGGCGTTCGCCAGGCCAATCCTGGCCGGAGCTGGGGCTGCGACATGGACCTCGTCCTGTTAAGAGACCCTGCATAGCGACCTCAGGTTCTGCAAATTTGGCCGGCTGAGGTTAAGGCGAGGCCGGCACTGGCGACAGGTCTGATCCGGTTCTTCATAGGCGGCTAAAGGCACCAGGCAGGCGTCCACTGGATCCAGAACCCGACGGGGCACAAAATCTCCCAAAAGTAATCCAAAAGATGGCCCGGGATCATTCTGCACCAGGGCGAATCTCAGCTTCAGAAACCAGCCACATCGGCAGCAATGACGCCTCGGTCTGGACCGTAAAAGATGAGCTGGGTCAAGGTACGATGTCCGTTATTACCACGCAGAGTAAGACTGTCGAAGATCCAGTAGTTTTTGGTGATTATAAACCAGCAAAGGCTCGCTTCTTATACTAAACAAAATCAAAATTAACAAAAACAAGACAAAGACAGACAGCCGAGCAGCCAGGCATATGGGTGCCATCTTGACTCTCTTCTAAAGAGACTATTACTATGACTATCATGTCTGAGATGAGATAAAAGAGAGCAGTTACTGAGGCAAGATTTAAATCAAAGTGAGCCGAGACTGAGGCAAGATTGAGATTAAAGATCAAAGAAAGCAGAGACTAAGGCAAGATTGAGATTAAAGATCAAAGAGAGCAGAGACTGAGGCGAGATTGAGATTAAAGATCAAAGAGAGCAGAGACTGAGGCAAGATTGAGATTAAAGATCAAAGAGAGCAAAGACTGAGGCAAGATTGAGATCAAAGAGAGCAGAGACTGAGGCAAGATTGAGATCAAAGAGAGCAGAGACTGAGGCGAGATTGAGATCAAAGAGAGCAGAGGCTGAAGCGAGATTGAGATCAAAGAGAGCAGAGACTGAGGCGAGATTGAGATCAAAGAGAGCAGAGGCTGAAGCGAGATTGAGATCAAAGAGAGCAGAGACTGAGGCAAGATTGAGATTAAAGAGAGCAGAGACTGAGGCGAGATTGAGATCGAAGAGAGCAGAGACTGAGGCGAGATTGAGATCAAAGAGAGCAGAGACTGAGGCGTGATTGAGATCAAAGAGAGCAGAGACTGAGGTGAGATTGAGATCAAAGAGAGCCGAGACTGAGGCGAGATTGAGATCAAAGAGAGCAGAGACTGAGGCGAGATTGAGATCAAAGAGAGCAGAGACTGAGGTGAGATTGAGATCAAAGAGAGCCGAGACTGAGGCGAGATTGAGATCAATGAGAGCAGAGACTGAGGCGAGATTGAGATCAAAGAGAGCCGAGACTGAGGCAAGATTGAGATCAAAGAGAGCAGAGACTGAGGCGAGATTGAGATCAAAGAGAGCAGAGACTGAGGCGAGATTGAGATCAAAGAGAGCCGAGACTGAGGCGAGATTGAGATCAAAGAGAGCAGAGACTGAGGCGAGATTGAGATCAAAGAGAGCAGAGACTGAGGCGAGATCGAGATCAAAGAGAGCAGAGACTGAGGCGAGATTGAGATCAAAGAGAGCAGAGACTGAGGCGAGATTGTGATTAAAAATCAAAGAGAGCAAAGACTGAGGCAAGATTGAGATTAAAGATCAAAGAGAGCAGAGACTGAGGCAAGATTGAGATTAAAGATCAAAGAGAGCAGAGACTGAGGCAAGATTGTGATTAAAGATCAAAGAGAGCAGAGACCGAGACAAGATTTAGATTAAAGATCAAAGAGAGCAGAGACTGAGGTAAGATTGAGATCAAAGAGAATCTTTTACCGGATCTTTCTCTCACTGAATTCTCTGAGAGGCTTAGTAGACCTAGAGTGGTCAAACTTGGGTACAGGTGTGGCATAGTTAAGGACTGTTGGGCGTCTCACTGACCGTAGACGATGACGGTGGCGGTGGTGCTTCTGCGCTTGGCCACAATGTTCTTGGCGACGCAGGTGTAGTTAGCTGTATCTGAGAGCCGAGCCTGTTTGATGATCAGATTGTGGTCGATGGTGATGTAGAAGTTTCTGTCCTCAGCTGGGTCGATGATCTCCTCGTTTTTCAGCCACTCCACCTGAAAAACCCACACGCAGTGAAGGTTTAGACACACAAGAACTAAATAACATTTTCTGTTGAATTCTCAAGCTTCTGTTGATCATCTACAGGAAGCTTCCATTCCTCCTCAGATGGAATCGTTCACACAACTACTTTAATTTCGGTAAATACAATCATTGTAAAACAGTGTCAGCTAAACACTCTAGAAATAAAAAGCTTGCTGTTTTGTATCTCTGTTCTTCAGTATTTTCTTCTTTTTCAACTCTCTTCTTCTCATTGCTGTCATGAGATCGATGTGAGACTGTGTATCCAGCACCACCCAGCAGCTCTTTCAACTCTGACGTGATCAAAACAGCCAGCTTACATTGGTCAAAGACGACTCTGCAGACCCAAACTCTTGGGTTACTGTGAAATTTCAACGCAAATTTTCGCTAAGTGTGCAAAAAGATTAATTCCCAATTTCAAAATAATGGCTGCAGAGGAGACTGCACAGATCTGGACCATATTGCGGTGGTGTGGCGTTAGGTGAAGCTCCATGCTCTACCAATGAAACTGAATCTTTTGTTGATGTGTTAGGGGGTGGTGATGTTACATAAATGCACTACTTGAGGGTGCTCTGAACTCACTCTCCATGAGCTTCTTAGACGCAGGAGCATAGACAATGGTTGAGAAGCACTAGCGCACACATTTTTGTTCTAATATATCAGTTGGTAATTTAATAGTAAAATGAAATTAAAAAGTTGGCCTTTTAAACCATTGAATAATTTAGTCTCTTAACTAACTAACGTTAGGTAATATGTGTTGCAAGCAAGCTCATCCCTTTTGTTGCAAAAAAGCAATCAATTGGATCTTTGAGCTATGGTAGCTCCTCCATGTGGTCAAATACTTGGAGTAGCTCCCTGGTGCCATCAAAAGGCAAGGAGTGTCACTACATCTTTATTTAACTTGACCCGGGTGAAACTCATGTATATGTAGTACTGTTTTGTTTCTTAGCATTGATAAAAACACATTGGGGGCAGGGGATTTATTTCATGCACATGACGTGATAGTTATGCAAATTTGCTGATGACGTCATCTAGTGAATTTTGGGCCAGCTAATAGTGACTTTTCTTACTGAGAAGTCGGCAACACTGGTTCTAGACTAGGTGTCCTAGATCTGAAAAGCCACAAAACTCTTGCTTAAAATCTTCAAACACATGCAAAAAATAAATCAGATTTTAGGACAAGCTTCCTCGCAGACATCAGTCAGGTCCTCTAAGTGCTGATGCGCGTGAACACAGCTCCGTAGAATGTCAGGATCGATCTCTCCGTACCTCCCCTCTGCCGGCCTAACGGACGGGATGAAGATAAAGCAGGATTTCTCCAAGTGCTTTAAGGCTCTTTGACCTTTTATTACACACTTCCTGTTTCCAAATGGATATAAATGGGCTGAATATTGAACCAAGGGTCAGAGCGGAGGAGACAGTCAGTGCTTTAAAGCTTTTGGAGTGTAAATCATGCAGTCGTCCTCTAATAAAGCGTGAAACAAGGTGAGAATTCACAGATCACCGCTCTGAGGATGATTTACTGCACAGGTCTGAGATCAGCAGAACAAGCAAGCGCCCTAATCATAGACAATCATGACTCATTGATAAGCTTTATAGAAGGGCTAGAGTGTGATCAGAACTCGCTACGAGAACGTAATCAAGGTTTTAAATATATACAGTGACAAGCAGGAAACAGGTGAGAGCTTAAGGGAGCAATTTGATGCACAAAGAGAAGAGAAAACTAAAGGGAAAGTTGTAGCTGCTCTAATTCCACAGAATTATGAAAATGTATCTATACAATAGAATAAAGTGTATGATATTGAGAGATATATCTCAATATCTCTCTCCCTTTTCCCTCCCTCTCTTTCTAATCTCCTCCACTATCTCTCCCCCATTCTCTGCTGCTCCTCATCTCTTTTTCTCTACCCCCTGCTCCCCCTCTCACTTTTTCTCCTCTGCTTCCTCTCTTTCATTGTCCTCTGCTCTCTGCTTCCCCTCTCTTCATGTCAGCTTTCTTCCCTTTCAGGGTCGCCACAGCGGAATGAACCACCAACTCTTCTGGGATATGTTTTATGCGGCGGATACCCTTCCAGCTGCAACCCATCACTGGGAAACACTCATTCACACTCATACTCTATGGACAATTGTTTTTTTCTCAATTCACTTATACTGCATGTCTTTGGACTTGTGGAGAACACCAGAGCGCCCGGAGAAAACCCACGCGTTCACGGGGAGAACATGAGAACTCCACACAGAAATGCCAACCGACCCAGCCGAGCCTAGAACCAGCAACCTTCTTGCTGTGAGACGACCGTGCTACCCACTGCGCCACCGTGACGCTCCTGTCTGCTGTCCCTCTTTTTTAAAAGATATTTTAAAGCAAGTTTTTTTTTTAAATCTTAGATTGTAGATTCAAGGATGGCCCCTGGAGTGAACTTCTCGCTCATTAAAACTCTCGTCTGGTGATAAGAACTAAACATCACGAATCACACACTACTTTCCTTTTTATCGCCTCCATTACAGCTAATTAATACTTCATGAGCAGCTTTCTGTGTGAGCACGTGTGGGAAAGATAGAAAACAGCAAGCATTCCAAGTTCAGAGAGATTCTAACGTGTGTGCGTGTGTGTGTGTGCGCGTGTGTATGCGTGTGTGTGTGGAAGAGAAAAAAGATCAAACACTAATGCAAATAATCTCCCCCGAAAGCCTCAATCCGGCACATTTCGACCAATTTTGGGAGTGTAAACAAGTCCAGATTTGCCATCTCTGAGTGTGAAGCAGTTACCAGGAAACAGCAGAGAAGGAGAGAATGTGTGATCTTCCCTTCAATCTTTTCATTTTGGAGAAATAGAGTAGTGCCTGATTTTTTCGTCGTATCATAATTTATCGTTTGTTGCTCTAATGAGCAGTTCTGTATAATAACAGAACATCTGATGCCATTCTAAATCTTTTAATCGATGTGTCAGAAGAGAGACGACTTAAGCTCTTGTTTAAAAGGGAACTACTTAGTCAATACTGTATTCATATCCGTCAGTATGATGAAAATAGCTTTAAAATATGGTGGCTGGAGGATGCAATGCACATTTGCGTAATGTGAAACACTTTTACAGGTTACAAAACGAATAAAATTTTTTTGGAAAACACATTTACAAGTTGCAATACACAAACACTTTTCAGAAACTGGATTTCTGTCAATCAAACTACTGATCACTCGTATGAGCGCTCACCGTGATTGGCAGAAGTCTCGTCCAATCAGTGTCAAGTTTTCTGTATTCAATGTACCTTTCTGGTTTGTGAAATGTGTTCAGAAAACACTTACAAATTCAGAAAAAACTCTCCTCTTCATCTCCCCATTCCCCATCTCTCTCTGCTCTCCCTCTCTCTCTCTATTTCTCCTCTGCCCCTTCCCTTTCTCTATCTCTCTCTTTCTCCCTCACTTGCTTTTTTTTTACCAATCTTTCCTCTCCCTTCTTTTCTCTCTCTAACAATAAATGATTTAGCTAATTATTATTTTAGAATTTAAACAGTCGTGTTGACAAGATGTGATTCTAAACAGTTAGTGTACCAAAACACAAAGGTTGAGCAACATTTATCCCAATTCTTTTAAGAGTTACAGCTCTGACTTATCTGTGCAATCACGATGAATAAATAACAATTAAATTATCTTCTGCAGTATTAAAAACCTTTTTGCTAAAAACCCAGGTGAATTCAAAGCAGGTAACGCCTTTATTCAAATTGAATCTCAGCTGTAGACTAAACACTAACGGAGCTTTTCTACTTCCGGCGCGATGCGAGTCTGTCCAAAATACAAGTTCAGAGCCCCTTGAGAACTTGAATCAAGGGCCCCTCGCATCTGGCCTTCATGACGTTGGCAGAGTGTGAACTCAAATGTAGTCTACAAGTCCGGAGTATTCCATTTGGGATAGAGCCAATACATGCTTAGAGATTCAACCCATGTGATCTCCTCAGTACTTAAAGATTCAGTGCTAGTCTAGAGGGGTCAAATATTATTACAAGGGGCCCTTTTAAAGAGACTAATTGAAGATCTGGTCAATGCGGCCCCTTTTTTGTGAATAATGGCTGAAAGCTCATGAATCAAAGTACCTTCATCTCTCTGAGAGCGAGCAACTCTTAACCAGTCACACACCGAGAGTGAAAAACAGAGAGCATTCTGGGTCAGCGAGAGAGCCATCTCTCCAGGGAGGCTGTTGATTGGCTGGCGACGACTTTGATTCGGCTCTGAAAGGAGCCACGCTTGACCTGGAACAGCCCAGTTAAGTGGCCAGAAGTTGGACAGCTTTATTGCAGGTGGAAATGCTGACGGAACAAATGGACTGCAATCAGGAGAGAGCGGCTTCTCACAGTTCTTCTCTTTCTCTCTTTCTCTCTTTCTCTCTCTCTCACGAGTACTAAAGCGGAGTCGCCACTTGACAGATGCTGCTTGCACTGACTCCTGCATTACAAGATTTTTGTGTCAGGAAAAGTTGCGCATCGCAGATGGTGTCCACTTCAGTTTTCTTGGCAGAAATCTGCTGAAGTTGTTTCTCTCTCTCTCTCTCTCTCTCTCTGTTTGTTTGTGCTATTATGTTTTTTTCTCTCAAACATGATTATATCAGAGCTGATTCAATCAAATTTCCATGCTTGCATTTTTTTTTGCATCTGATCCACTATTTTTTGCTTCGTTTCGTAAAAAGTTCCAAACACAATCTATTAAAGCTGTAAATAGTCTAAACAATTACACTTATTTTCTCTTTCTTCCCCACCAGTTCCCTCTCTCTCTCCTTCCTCCCTCTCTCGGTCTCTCTCACCCTCTCTCTCTTTCTCTCTTTCTCTCTCTCCATCCTCTCCCCCCTCTTTCTTTCACCTCTCACTTTCTCTCACCTTCTCTCTCTCTTTCCTCTCTTCCTCTTTCTCCCCTCTCTGTCTTTTCTTCCCCCTCTAAATTCCCTCCTCTATAATTTTCCTTCATCGCTCTTTTTCTATCTCACCCCTCTTCTCTCTCATTCATTCTTCTCTCTCTCCTTACTCTCTCTCACCCCGTCTGTCACGTTCTCCTATCTCTCTCCATCCTCTTTCTCTATCCCCCCTCTCTCTCTCTTTCTCTCCCTTTTCTCTCTTTACCCCTCTCTTCACTCTTTCGTGTCTCTCCTCTCTCTCTTTGTCTGTCATGTTTTTTCTCTCGGATCAGAGCTCATTCAATAACATTTCCGTGCTTGCAATTTTTTCATTTGCTCCACTATTGCTTTCCTTCAAAGTTTAACTTTTGCTTGGTTCCGTGACAAATGCTGAACACATTCTATTAAAGCTGTAAATGATTCTATTTCATTTTCTATGCTGCTACGGTGAAATAAAAAAGCATTTTTAACAGACGGTTGTTTGTTGCTTGAGTGGGTTTGTTTCGTCTGCTCTTCCACATTAACTTATCTGTGTTCTCGGAGTCTAATTGTTTGCAGCTTTTCTTCCTTCTCCTTGCGCTCCGTCGGAGGGATTAGTGGCGTTTTGTGAGCAATAACCTCTCGGAGAATGGAGGGAGATGTAATTACTCTCCTGATAATCTGAGATCAGCGTCGGCAGCGTTGTGCTTTTGCGTGATGGGTTTAAGTGCTGCGTTCTCTCATCTGATTGACTCCGAACCCAACGCCATTCAGGGACGCAATCAGCATTGCCTCGTGCCGCATGAGGGAAACACATAATTGTTATTATTAAAATAATATCAGCTCTGTTTTCCTCATCGGTGTGATTAAGCTCGTCAGAGACTGTGTTGATCCTTTCTTTTTGAGGGAAGTAATTATGGGCTCCATAACTGGTTAACCGAAAAACTAAAATATAATTCAAAATGTTGAATGCTGAGACACGGCTGTGACCTTTGCCTCTAATGGGTTAAAGGGCCCCTATTCTGACATTTTTAACGCATTTAAAGGTGCCATATTAATACGCTTAAAAAATTATGTATAATAAATATTTGACCCCTCTATACTGTCACTGCACCTTTCAGAAGACAGAATTTAGTCTAAACAATGTCTTTGAATCACCTTAAATGGTTGTGCTCCTCAAAACAAGGCAGATACCCCATGCTCCTCCCACTGCCATGCATCCACCACGCCCCCTGCTGGGTATTGATTGTTGGTACACACAAAATCCACCCATTTCGGATGAATACGTATATCTTTTGAAACTCCAAAAACACCTTTGGTCCAGGACATCCAAAAACACTCTTTCTTTTCATTGGTTGTCTATGAGGTTCTGCCAAAGTTCATCTCCGTGTCAACCAACACATATGTTCTTCATTGAGATGAGCTGCTTTAGCGTTTCATCTGATTAGTTAGTGGCCGGTACTTCAGCAAATGGTCGTGGCTACAGCAAAGTTCGTTTTGAGGTCCCAGAAAAATAAAATAGGATTAAACAAATATGCACAAAACAATCTGACTTAGAACCAGTTCAGGGAACAAAAACAAAACTTCATTTTTCAGATTGGTTTGTGCATGTTTGTTGAATCCTATCCTAAAACTTAATACTTAAAACATCCCTTCCCAGTAAACCCATCACAGTGAACCCATCCCAGTGTACATCCCATCCCAGTGAACCCATCCCAGTGTACATCCCATCCCAGTGAACCCATCCCAGTGAACTCATCCCATCCCAGTGAAACCCATCCCAGTGAACCCATCCCAGTGTACATCCCATCCCAGTGAACATCCCATCCCAGTGAACCCATCCCATCCTAGGAAACCCAGCCAAGTGAACACTTCCCAGTAAACCCATCACAGTGAACCCATCCCATCCCAGTGAACCCATCACAGTGAACCCATCCCAGTGTACATCCCATCCCAGTGAACCCATCCCAGTGAACCCATCCCAGTGTACATCCCATCCTAGTAAACCCAGCCAAGTGAACACTTCCCAGTAAACCCATCACAGTGAACCCATCCCAGTGTACATCCCATCCCAGTGTACATCCCATCCCAGTGTACATCCCATCCCAGTGAACCCATCCCAGTGTACATCCCATCCCAGTGTACATCCCATCCCAGTGAACCCATCCCAGTGAACCCATCCCAGTGTACATCCCATCAAAGCGAACCCATCCAAGTGAACCCTTCCCAGTGTATATCCCATCCTAGTGAACACCCCGGTGTACACCCAATTCTAATGAACCTATCTCAGTTTACATCCTATCCTAGTGTACCTATCCCAGGGAACTTCCCATTCCAGCGAACCCATCCCAGTGTACACCCCATCCTAGTGAACCCATCCCAGTGTACACCCCATTCTAATGAACATATCCCAGTTTACGTTCTATACTAGTAAACATATCCAGGGAACCCATCCCAGTGTATATGCCATCCCAGTGAGCACATCCCAGTGTACACCCCATTCTAATGAACCTATCCAAGTTTCCATCCTATCCTAGTGAACCTATCTCAGGGAACATCCCGTCCCAGTGAATCCATCCCAATGTAGATCCCATCCTAGTGAACTCATCAAAGTGTACACCCCAGTGTAATGAACCCATCCCAGTTTACACCCTATCTTAGTGAACCTATCCCAGGGAACATCCCGTCCCAGCGAACCCATCTTAGTGTACATCCCATCCCAGTGTACTTCCCATCATAGTGAACCCATCCCAGTGTACATCCCATGTCAGTGGCTAGCCATGGCTGTGACCCCCAGGGAGCAGTCGGGGAACTGGTGCTTGCTCGAGGGCTCCACAGCTGTGGTGGTTGAATATGGAGAGCAAGTGTTTTATCACTTACTCCACCTTCAACTCAGTGGATCTTGGGATTGAACCCCCGACCTTCTGATCACAAGTCGATCTCCTTATCCACCAGACCACAACTGCCACAACACTGAGTGCAGCTGTGTCTCTGTCTCCTCCTGCTCTGATCGCACTGGAGATTATTTAGCCGCTGCCGTCCATCATTTAAAGAAATTACTAATGGCCGTTCAACATTAATGCGCTTTCCTTCATCTCCAATCACACGGACAGATCGGACCCCCTCGCACAATAAGCTGCTGGAAATGAAGCTGCTGTCAGCTTCTCTGATGTAGCCACAAACAATAATTGGCTCCTAAAGCTTCAGTCGGTTGCTATAATGGCCACTCGTATTCATTCTCTTCATTAATAAGAGCCGCTGATCAGAGAGCTGCTGTCTCAATCAGACCAGAAGGAGAGAGATAGGGGCAGCGAAAATAGAGGTAGGGGGGAGAAAGAGAGAAATGGGGGAGAGAGAGAAGGGGGTAGAGGAGACAAGAGGGTGAGTGAGAGATGGGAGAAGAGAGGAGATGAAAAATTGAGAGAGGGAGAGAGAGAGGATAGAAACAGAGAGATAAAGAGAGATTTCGGGGGAAAAGAAGAGAGGGAGGGAGATAGAGAGAGAGAAAGAAAGGGAGGTAGAGTGAGGTGGTAGAGGAGAGGGAAAGGGAAGGGGGAAGCGAGCAAGCAAGAAGGGGAGAGAAAGAGGGAGAGAGAGAAATAAAGAGAGATTAAGGGAGATAGAGAGGGAGAAATAAAAAAAGAGTAAGAGAGAGAGATGAGATAAAAAGATGGAGGGAGAGAGAGAAAGGGAGAGTGAGAGGAGAGAAAAAGTCAGTGAGACAAAAACTGGGGGGAGGAGAGGGAGAAATAGGAGGAGAGAAAGGGGGAGGGAGAGAGAGAGAGGGGGGAGAGGAGATGAGAAAGGGAGAGAGAGAGGGTGAGAGTGAGAGATAGGGGAGGGAAAAGTGAGGAGGCCAGAAAATGAGAGAAGGGACAGAGAGGGGAGGGGGAGGAGAGAGAGAGAGAGAGAGAGACAAGCCGCTGCAGCACAAGGCACGTCCGGATCGATTCATCCCCGAGAGCTAAACAGGATTTAACAAAAGGAGAGTGTGGCAGAGGTGATCG
Source organism: Danionella dracula (assembly GCA_900490495.1). Lineage (NCBI taxonomy): Eukaryota > Metazoa > Chordata > Actinopteri > Cypriniformes > Danionidae > Danionella > Danionella dracula. The sequence goes on along the minus strand of UELW01000957.1, from coordinate 25,993 downwards.
AGTTATCTCCGAATCGGATTCACCTACACCGTAACACATGCGCTAATCGCTAACTCAATAGAAAACTCATCAGAGGAGAGTGCTGCGCTGGCTCTGTGTGTGTGTGTGTGTGTGTGTGTGTGTGTGTGTGTGTGCATGTGCGCGTGTGTGTGTGTGTGTGCGTGCGTACGCGTGTGTGTACCTCTGCCGCTGGTATTCCCTCAGGCGGACGGCACTGCAGAAGCACTTCCTGTTCCAGAGACACTTCCTTCCCCAGCGGCTCCTGTTCAAAGGTCTTCCTCAGATCTGCAAAAGAGACACACACAGAGCGCGTTCAGCCATGTAGATCAGTGTGCAGCTCCTCACAAACACTAAGAGAGCAGGGCAGGGGGCGCCACTGTAAACTAGAGTCTAAACACTACTTATCTTCATAATAATAGCTTGTCATTTAATAACAAGGTGTTATTTATGGAGGAACAGAAAGAGAGAGTAACAGAGAGACACGGGAGAAAGAGAGAGAGGATGACAGAGAGAGAGAGAGAGAGAGAAGGAGTGATGAGGAATTAATAAAGAGAGGGAGAAAGAATAAAGAGAGAAGGTAGGAGGGAGAGAGAAATAAAGATGGGTGAAGAAAGGAGAGAGGAGACATAAATACATAAATAAATAGGGAAGCAGAGGAGAGAGAGGGAGGGAGGCAGAGGAGAGAGTGAGAGACGAGTGAGAGAGAAAGAGAGAAAGCAGAGGGAGAGAGAGGAGAGAAAGATAGAGGACAGAGTAGGAGGGAGCAAGAGAGGGGGAGAGAAATAAAGAGAGAAGGAGAGGAGAGAGAAAAATATAGGAGGTAAAGGAGAGAGAGTAAAAGAGTTAATAAAGAAAGAAAGTGGCAGGGAAGAGAAATAAAGATGGTTGAGGAGAGGAGAGAGAGAATCGGAGAGTGAAGGAGAGAGTGAGAGAGAAAGAGGGAGGAGAGAGAGAGAGAGAGAGAATGCAGGGGTTTATTTTAACAGAGAAGAGCGCCAGAAAACGCTCCACATGGACTCCAGGAGGAGCTGTTCTTAAATTAATAAACAAGTGAACACTTAATACAGCCTCAGAGCCGTGAGAAGGAGTCTCATTCTTTCACTTCTCTTAAAGAGAATAAATAACGAGACTCTGGGTCCATCTGCTAATTAGATTAAAGTGAAAGTAGCTTCTGGACTCTGTTTGACCTCTGTGAGATTGAGAGAACTCATTAAAAAAGAAGAATGGATATTTATTAGGAACACAAACACTCTTATTTCCGGATTTTGAGAGTTGGGCGGGTCCTACATCATTAAAACAAGGATAAATCTCTATGACGGACATTTGCTACTTTGCTGTGTTGTCTAAAACTATTTTAGAGAACAAGTTCTTCTCCGACAAAAACATTATATTTATATAATATATTTTATTTTAGAATTGATGGCAGTGTACTATTTTAACAACAAAAAAAGAACATTGGAGTTCAAAGGATAAAATTGGATACCCTTGACTGTGGGCTCCAGGGAGTCATCACGTGAAACTTTGGCTTATTTGTTTTATTTTTAGAAAAACATAATATTTAGAAAAAAATTATATTTAGAAAGTCCAGATTTATAGTGTTAGATTTAACCAAATGTTTATTAAATGTACTTTATTTTTTACTCTTTATTTCTAATATAAAGCTCTTTGAATTACCCTGTGTACGAAATGTGCTATACAAATAAACTTGCCTTGCCAAAACATAATAAAAAAAAAGAAACTGATGGACTTGATTGTCTCAAAATAATATTTAACATAAAACTTTAGTTTTTATTTTAAAAAGTTGTAAATCAGTGGTGATAAAGAAACGAGCTTCAATACTGTAGTAAACACTTTCAATTCAGTCAAAAACATAATTAGTCTCCTCTTAGTTAACACGTTCCCAGCTAACAGGGAACATTCTCATAACATTCGCTAACATTTGTTAAAGGTTGTTTAAATTTTAGCTTATGACGTTTCCAAAAGAACTAGTAACATTCTTAAAACGTTAAACTAAAACGTTATCTAAATTCTCAGAACACTCCTAGAACATTTTTGGTCAGTTATGAATGTTCCGATAATGTTAAAAGAAAAGGTTTTGGGAACTTCTCGGAACATTACTAGAACGTTTTTGGTCAGTTATGAATGTTCCGATAATGTTAAAAGAAAAGGTTTTGGGAACTTCTCGGAACATTACTAGAACGTTTTTGGTCAGTTATGAATGTTCCGATAATGTTAAAAGAAAAGGTTTTGGGAACTTCTCGGAACATTACTAGAATGTTTTTTGTTATATTATTAGTTACACAGAAGTGGAGAGAACGTTCCCCTAATGTTAAAAAACTGGACAAACTAACATTTATGCAACGTTAAAGGTAACGTTCCCAGAACCTTCTTGTACCATAAATTTGTTAGCTGGGTTGAATGGAAAGAAGGAAATGTGAGTTTCCAGAAACAAGCCAACTCATGCAGCAATGCCTAACTTGTTGCTAGGAGACGCGTTTCAACGATCCTGAGCATTTCAATGCAGCAATCCGCCTAAAATCCAGCAGAGTATTCTAGCATGACAGGAGACTTTCAGACCTTTATCAGCGTGCGTGCGTGTGTGTGTGCTTGTACCATTCCCATCAGTGTGAGAAGGTGTGCTCGTGCCAATTTACACAACTCACACAGCAATTACCAGCCGTTCATTCCATTACCGGACTTGAGACGCAGCCAAACAGGCTCTTTCCAGCCGGGTCACGCTCTTACACTCAAGACACGGACGAGCTCTGCTTCTCGTTAACACAGTTTAACATGCTTTTACACACAAGCTCCAGCAACACCAAAACAATGTCATTTTAAAGCCACATTTACAATTGCGTTCACACTGAATGAACCAACAGAAATATATTAACTTTATTTTTTCACAGCTGATTCTATCAGTGTTGAGATTTCTCCAATCAGATGATGATGATCCACTCAGAAGATCTAAAAGTCTTTGAGTCGATCTTGAGAGGAAAAGGAATAATATAGAGCTACATAAAGGAAGAAAGAGAGAAATAGAAAGAAAAAAGGAAAGACTGAACAAAAGAAAGGAGAAAAAGATAAAAACAAACAAAAGGAAGAAAAAGAAAAAAGAAAAAAAGAAAGAAAACTAATGAATGAAAGAAAGAAAGAAAACATTCATTCATTCATTCATTCATTCATCTTCATGTCGGCTTTCTTCCCTTTCGGGGTCGCCACAGCGGAATGAACCCCCAGAAAGAAAACAAATGAACAAAAAACAAAAGAGAGAATGAAAGAACGAACAAAAGGAAGAAAAAGAAAGCTAGAAGGAAAGAACAAACAAAAAAGGATGAAAAAGAAAGAAATAAAGAGAGAAAGAAAGAGAGAAAGAAAGAAAAAACAAACAAAAAACTAAGAAAAAGGGAAGAAAGAAAGATAGAAGGAAAGAAATAACAAACAGAAAGAAAGGAATAAAGAAAGAAAGAAAGGGAACAAACAAATGAACAAACAAAAGAAAGAAAGAATGAAAAAACGAAGAAAAAGAAAGAGAGAAGGAAAGAACGAACAAAAGGATGAAAAAGAAAGAAAGAAAAAATTTACAAAAAACTAAGAAAACAAAAAGAAATAAAGAAAGAAGGAAAGAACAAACAAAAAAAGAAAGAAAGCATGAACAAAAGGAAGAAAAAGAAAGAAAGAAAGAAACCAAATCAACAAATGAAACAAAAGAAAGAAAGAAAGCATGAGGGAGAGGAAGACAAGTAACAATGCAGAAGACAGGGCAGAATATTTATTTTTAATCTCTTCACATAGTGTTTGAGCAAGAGTCTTGAGAAAATAAAAATGCTAAATTATAGCCGTAATAAACCAGAGTACTTTGGCTACTTAAGTAGATTTTAAGGCAAACACTTTAGTACTTTTACGCAAGTGACGTTCTGAAGAGAGCACTTTTACCTTTACTGGAGTAATATTTTACCTTGAGTATCTCTACATTAACTCAAGTACTTGCTTTGTGTACTTTGTCCACCACTGAAAAAAATGGCAGGAAGATTCCTTGAACGCTTGGCTTTTAGCTACTGTAGCTGACCCCCGGAGCCTCCTCCCCAGAGCCGGCCGCACACGGAAGCATCTGAGAGCGATTACCCCGAGCGCCCTCGCTCTCAACCGCTGCATAATTACACACAGGAGTTAAGAGCCGTTTACACACTTAAACCTCAGCCTCTCACCCTCCTGTGTGTGCGCGTGTGTATGTGTGCGCAGAGGAAGCGACTGCAGACCTTCCCGCTACGCCTCCGACTGCTGCAGTATGTGTACAGTAAACGAATCACATGTACGATATGCAAATCGACTGCGAGCAGCATCAAGATGACCCACTTCCACAGTAAGAAAGTGCCCAGAATATTCCAAGCCTCGCAGTGAACTGAGACGCAGGCTCTGCCAATTAGTGGATGTTTTTACATTTCAGCTGCATTCTTTAAGCTGGAAGGAAGTGTTTAATGTTTTGGGAAGAGAATCAAATCGATTCAACTGAACACACAGTAAAAGTCTAGCATAACAGGTTTAAGCTAACAGTGCTGTTTTTGTGACAGTGAGCTCTAAGGAACTGAATGTTCCAGTTTGAGGAGATGTGTTTGTGTCCAGGGCTAACTTCGTCTTCTCCTAAAGTTCGTTATACTGTATGTGGGAAAAGTCCCTCATAAACTAGCTTGTGTTCAGACTCCTCCGCAGTTTTCCAGCACTTTAACGGAAAATAAACACACATATTAGTGGAAGAGTTTTGCGAGACTGCCATCAGTTGGGTTGCATTGTTAGATTTCAGTCAGGTAGAGAAAATGAAAAAAAAATAAAATAAAAAATTCAAGGGGTTGCAGTGGTTTGGACCGTTTCAGCAATTTGGTGGCGCTGTAGCCTGTCAGTGTCTTGTGGTTGACTACGATTAGTGCCCTTATCTCAAACTACTGCTGATAAACAGTTCAGTCGCAAAAAATTCTACAAAAAGATAAATGTGGTTGCCAGGAGGAATTAAGAAAGCCTAGAAGCAGCTGGAAAAGTTGGAAAAGCTTTTCACCCTAAAATGCTTTCAATCTTGTTTTCAATCTTGCAAGATCAGACTTAGGACCATAGACGGTAGAGTTCAAATTATAAACAGCAATTTTAAAAAGTTTACAACTACTTTCCATCCAGTCAAGATAAGGTCAAACATATACAACCCCAAGTTTTACTAAGCCGTGACAGGAGTTCCCGAAATACACATTTCTAAATTAGATACAATTAGATTTGATGCTTATAAAAGTATTAATTAAATTACATATGTCCAAACCACTAGGGGGCACTGTGCCCAAACTGTGGTGACAATATCCGGTTATAGTTTGATCTCGATGCATTTAACAAGTAATGATAAAACTGTTCAACATATCAACTTGAATTTCACAGTTTAAATTTGCAAGGTTTATTAATTTTTTACATCCGTAGCCAAATAAAAAAATGCATATTTAAGTGGTTGTACTAGAAGGGTTTTCAAGAAGGTGGAGAAGGAGGATAGGAAGAAGAAGAATGAGGATTATGAGGAGAGGGAGAAGGAGGAGGAAGAGAAGAAGAGGAAGACAAAAGATGGTCAGATTTATTTAACTTTACGTGAACAACTTCTGCTGAGGTCCTCTTAAAAGGAGTTCTGTAGGGAACATCTCCCTCCAAAAACCACAAGTATGTCCTCACAATGATGGGTTTTTCAAAGTGTGTGTGAATGTGCGCGTGTGCGTATGTGTGATGGACTCCGACAGATAGAGTCTCTCATGCGATCCCGATCTGTGTTTGTGTGACTCACAGGCGATGCGGACGTGTGCTTTCCTGCTCTTGGTGGTCCCAGCGGAGCTCCAGGCCACACACTGACACCAGAAGTCCTCCAGACCGAACAACTCCTCCACCTGCTGCCGGGTGATCTCGATGCTGGCCTCGCGCACCACCAGTCCTGGACACAGAGCAAGATCAATCAGCTCACTTAACTACATCCTTCACCCCCCATTCCCACCCCACAGGCCACACTCTTCTCAACATTTCACCATTTTATGATTTTTTTTCAAATAAGTTAAGTTCAGAACTATTTTGATCTCAAAATGAGTATACTCCATGGGGTGGCATAACATTGGATATGCGTCTGTCTTAAATCTGAGCACCTGCCTCTCAAGTGGTCTGTGCACCACCATCTTCTACTCATTCCCTCTGATTTATCCTCTTTATATTTTCCGGTTTGTGTGCAGTCTTTCATTTCACTTGGTACGCAGTGTCAGAGGTCTGAAAGCATAACATTTTGTACAAGTCTGAGAAAACGTGGTCAGAAGTGCTCCGTGATTGCTTTCTGTATTCACTGAACATAGAGATGAGAAATAGAGTTCAAGCTCCTTGCAGAAAAACACATCAGAGCGCTCTAAAGGGCAGGAGAAGATAAAAATGTTTTGCTCTGAAGAAAGAGAGAAAGAGAGAGCAGCAGAGGCGAGGCTGAGCACCAAATCTCTCATCTTCAGCATCACTCCGCATCCCAGCTCTGATTGAAGCCCAAGCTTTGTCTGAAAGAAGTGTGTCAGGCAGACAATACCCTAATGATGAACATGTGCACAAACAGCACAATAAACTCTTTCAGAAGTGGCTGGAATCCAGTCACAACTGAACTAACCCAGCTTAAAAAGTATTCACACAATGACGTCTGATTTAATGAAATTCAACAGTTTATTTCCAATGCATATTATTACTGAATGATCTAATTTGTGTCATGTTTAGACCGGGAATAAGAAAATTCATGGATCACAGTGTTAGTCAAGCTAGTTGGAATATGTAGTTACTCAGTTACTCTTCATTAAATGCAGCTCCAGTACACTAAAGCTACTACCCTGAGAAATTTAGCGAGCTAAGCTTCAGTGATCCATCATAGTAAAAAAAAAAAAGATGCACTTTTTCAGGCAGCACACATTGTCCCACTCTTCTATTGTGAGCAAGAAATAAAATTAGTAGAAGTATAATAGACCAGTAAGCAAGCTTAAAGGTGCCGTATGATGATAACGTGACTTTTCTGACATTCCTGGCATCATGAAGTGTTGTTCCCTCATCAAAAACGTGCCTCAAGCAGTATTCAGACTAGTTCACGCATGTTTGAGTAATCATTTAGCTGAAAACGGCTGATTTTCCTTATCCCTGCCCTTTTTCCTTATCCCCGCGCAAGCCACACACACTTGTCAAACATATGCATTGCTAGTACAGCCCCTCTCTACGACAAACAGGAAACGTGTTTTGACCCGGAAGTGTGAGAGCAGCAGACCCACGCTAGATAAACAATGCCAGAGAAGTGCGTTCTCAGATGTCCGGATAAGAATGAGCTTATCCGTCAGAAATGGCTCAATTTTGTGTCTGCCCTCAGGTCATTATAAAAAATAATAATTAAAATAATACTAATATTACATTATCATGCCCTATCAGTTTGCTAACATTTGGTTCTTTTAATATAGCAGAACATCTGTCCAATCAAAAATGTTGATTATGAAATTTTAAATAATTGTTCTGAAAGCTGTGACTGAACAAGTATTTGAGAGAAAAAACGGTGGGAAGTGAAATACACCATTTGAAGTCTTCATACATCAAGCCGAGCACACACTACATGACATGTAATCCAATCAGGAAATCTGAATTCAGCACACACATGGAGACTCCTTGCATTTTATCTTCCCTCAAATCCTAAACATGCACACACTACAAGATTCAAAAGTCAGTCGTGTGGAACGCACACTACACGATGTAACTACACGCTATTGTGTCAGACTGGCGAGTCAAAAAGGAAAGATCACAACCGGGTATAAAATACTAAAACCTACATTATAAATCAACAGTAAGCCTTACCTTGTGAACACCTAATTTTAGCCGAGTAGCCTTTTTTCCTGTGTTTTCAAACTCCGTGAGACTACTTATAGTCGTGAAACCTTATATGTTCACACATATAAGGTGTGGTTCTTTCGCGCACAGCCGTTGTCTGTCAATTATAATGGTTTAAAACAATAATACATTTTTAAAGCGCCACTTGTTATTTTTGTTTTTGCTGAATTCGGGCTGACTTGAGCACGTTGGTCAGTAGGGGGCGTGCTGAATGCTCGTCTGTGGGAGGGACCGGTGTAAACAGCGTGTTTTTCCAGGCCAAAATTACGAGGTGATTCAAAGACGTTGTTTATGAAAAATATTGCATTTATTAACGGTGCAGCGCTAGTATAGAGGGCTCAAATAATAATTTTAAGTGCTATAACAAGGGCATAACATGGTACCTTTGAACATAATTTGGTTTGAAATTTACATTTAAAATGAACACAAATCTACATTTTTACGTCTAGTTATCAAGTCACATGACGCAATCTGCTTTCAAGAATTCCTCTCTCCATTACTCCTTGCAAGTAACATAGATTTCACAGTTATTGTGATATGATTTGATTCATCCACTGCAAATAAAGAGTTGGATGTGAATTCAAATCACGTGGTGTTTATGCAAATTAAGTGATGATGTCACTTTGCGACTTTTGTAGCAGCTAATAGCGACTTTTCTTGCTGAGGAGTTGGCAACACTAACCACTAGCCTGTTCCGTTGAGGTTGATCTTCTTCGGAGAGGATCTCAGTCTATCGTTACATTACAACAGGGGTCTCAAACTCCAAACTCCTGGAGGGCTGCAGACCCTGCTGGTTTTTGTTCCAACCCTGTTTCAGGAGACAAACCAGCAGCTTCCACCAAACTCAGAGGATCTTAATCAGTGGATTCAGTTAAGATGTGAGCAAAACTCCAGGATTTGCGTGTGAGACCCCTGCTTCACAAGGTTTTAGCTTGTTAAATAAAGTATTTTAGTGATGACTAAATCAAGCCTCAAACCCAATTGAAATAAAAGTGTTATATCTGAACGAGTCCCTGGACTGCTTTGTACTGGAAGAACTGGGCAGCGATGTCAAAAAGGATTTAAAACCACTCCTCTCTTTGAAAAAAAAATTCACCTTTCTGTTTCAGGTAGCATGAGGCATGCTTTGAAGCTGCTGCCGGAAATACAGGTATAAATATTGAGGATCTAATCTAGTAGGGAGAATCAGGCTCACCGGAGGTCTCGTCCACACGCTCCTCCACCGTGTGCTCTCTCTGATGGACCCATTCGCTGTTGCACTTGAAGTAGATCTGCGTGGCAGGCGAGGCTTTACAGTAGAGGTTGACCGGTTTGTTTTTGATGATGAAGGCCTCCTCTGGCTCCATGAGGAAGAGCGGCAGTGGCTCCGGAGGGTCTGAAGGGAAGGTCTCGGGGAGATCCCCCAGGCCCAGGTAATCGTCCTCTGAAGAGAGAGAAAGGGAAACATCATGAGTCAGTTATTGGAAGCTAGAGCTGCAGATAAGAGGTCCAGGAAGGAGATCAAGGATTGGTAGGTGGATGCAAGTTCCTCCTCAAAGCTTCTGCCTTTAAGTTCTAAATCTATAGCAACAACTAACCTAAAAACTATACATTTTAAAAACATAAATATTGCTTATAAATCATGCTCCGTTACTGATTGATATTGGTTTCTAGTTCATAGTCCTCTCCAAGCATTTAAAAAGAAACAGACTGCACCAGAGGTGTCAAGATTACGACGCCTGGGCCAAAACCAGCAAGGCTGACGAACCCTTGTCAAATAAAGAAAGAAGAACTCCAAGACTTAGGACTCAAACGTCCACCTAAGTCTCCCGGGAATGTAACGCCATGCTCCATCTTCAGGTCTCAACTTTCTTGATCAAGTAATTAAGCTTTGACTGATTGTTTAACCAAAAATACTGTGTAATTTTTTTATTAAAAGAAGTTATATCTCATTGTTTTTGCACAGACCTCTATTGGAACCACAACTGTCTTCATAAATAACCTAACTTGACTAATTCCAAACATCTTTCAAACACATAACATTTAGTGCCAACATTTAGACCAAATGTAAAATACAATTCAAAACATAATATTTGGTGCCAATTTAATACCAAAAGTGACAATTTTCATACAAAATACAACATTCAGTACAAATATTAGATTAAAGGCTAGATATTTGCAAAATGCTAAATTTCGTTCCAAGATAAGACCAAAAGTGAGATACTTTCATTTAAAACATAATATTTGGTGCCAATATAAGACATAAAGTGATATATTTTAGACAACAGCATAATATTCATTGCCAATTTAGGACCAAAAGGGATATATTTTAAATCTAAACATAATATTCATATTTTGGTCTTTTATTGGCACTGATTTTTTTTATTATTATTTAGTTTAATATTTATTATATATATTAAATTTATATGATGTATTTTAGACAAAAACATAATATTCATTGCCAATATAAGACAAAAGTGATATATTTTAGACAAAAACATAATATTCATTGCCAATATAAGACAAAAGTGATATATTTTAGACAAAAACATAATATTCAGTGCCAATATGAGACAAAAGTGAAATGTTTTAGACTAAAACATAATAATCAGTACCAATATAAGATAAAAGTGATATATTTTAGACAAAAACATAATATTAGTGCCAATATGAGACAAAAGTTAAATGTTTTTGACAAAAAAATAATATTCAGTACCAATATAAGATAAAAGTGATATATTTTAGACAAAAACATAATATTCAGTGCCAATATGAGACAAAAGTTTAATGTTTTTGACAAAAACATAATATTCCGTGCCAATATAAGATAAAAGTGATATATTTTAGACAAAAACATAGTATTCAGCGCCAATATAAGACCAAAAGTGATTTTTTTAAAGATAAAAATTAAATATTTAGTGCCAATATAAGACCAAAAGTGATATATTTTAGACAAAAACAATTTATAGTGCCAATATGAGAACAAAAGTGCCATTATATTTCCTTCAAACATAAACTAAAAACGTACATAAACAGACCGGCTCACAGATTTGTTAAATCTCAGACTCTATTGAGCGAGGAGACCTCACACAGCTGTCTATCACCTCTCTCGTGTCTGTGTTTGCGTGTGTGTGTGTGTGTGCGTGTGTGCGTGTGTGTGTGTGTGTGTGTGCGTGGGTGTGTGTGCGTGTGTGTGTCAGGGGAGCGAGGCCTTCCCGGTGAACGAGTGAGACTGCATTAGCGCATCGTACCCCGGGGGTTTCTGTGCAAAGTGTAGCCTAAGTGCTTGACGGGCTCCCCCTCGATCACACACAGCTCACCCCCGATCCAGGTCTTCACCACACACAGCTACACTATCTCTGTTGGGTCACTCTGGTTTGTCACGCCAGAAAAAATAGAAAGTCATCAACTCATTTCTACCCGTGCATCCCTTCGATCTGCAGCCTCACGGTCTCTTGTGGTACCCAAACCCTCGAGATCATCACTGGGTGCCCCTCCTCTGGAGCGAACTGCCTCCGGATGTACGAATAGTCCTGATATTGATCATTTTAAAGTTAGTTTTAAACTATAGCTTTTTAGACAGGCTTGTGTTTATTCTTCTTTGATTTTTTACCTGCTTGGTTTTACTACTGTTAATGTATTACTAATTGCACCAATCAAATCAACTATTTATTTTTACCAGGTTTTTATTTTAATTACTGTTTTTTCTTTATTGTTGTTCTATTAATATGTTTCCTTGTACGGTAGCCTTGAGTACCAAGTAAGGTGCCTCCAAATAAAATATATTATTATTTTATATTTTTATTATTATTAATATTATTATTAAAGGCTTATTTTTTGTATTATAATCCAAAACTCAAGTTCAATTATGAGATTAAATGTTATCTATTGGCACTAAATATTATGTTTTGGATATAAATAAGGGACATAAGTGATATATTTCAATCAAAAACATAATATTTTGTGCCAGTTTTAGACCAAAAGTGATATATTTTCATTAAAAACATAATCATTTTTGCCAATTTTAGACCAAAAGTGATAAATTAAAAAAAAAAAACATAATACTGGCTGCCAATTTTAGACCAAAAGGGATATATAGGCATGAATTATTACGTTTTGGATTAAAATACACCACATTTGGTCTCATAATGGCAAAAAAAATTACGTTTTGGATTAAAATATTAAAATACATAGGGGCAATTGGAATATAGTTTAGAAGGAAAATAAAGCATTTTGTGGACGCATTTGTATTGTATCCGCTGGAGGTTAATAAAAGCTGAAACTCTCGTCTCGAGCTCTCACAGTTTGTTGTGGGAACTTTAAAGTTCTCTCCGCATCTCCATGACTGATTCAAACATCCAGGAGAGCAGGCGGAGCAGGCTCTGACCTCCGGGCGTCACACACTCGGAGATTTTAATTGCCTCAGAGTTTGTTAACAGTCACACTGCACGACCCCTCTCACCTCTGGAAGCTGAACACACACTGGAGTAATTAATATTTCATCTTCTCTCATGCAAGCTTCGGCTCCGAGCGATCCGCCGGCGGTTTCAGACACACACAAAAGCTGGATTAACAGTTAACTGGGTTCCATCGACACACACCGAAGCGGTTCTGCAGCAGGAGCACATGCGGCCGGAGGGCTATAACGAGTAAGATATAAGATATAATGTTCGATGCACACGTGAGGAAGAATTATCGCGAATAACTTATTGTTTGATGGGATTTGGCATCAACCACAAGAGACAGGTGTGCATTCTCACCTGTGCAGTCCCGCGCTTCATTCGTTCATTTGACTTATATAACTAATTGTTGTTTTAGGAATGCTCAGCGTGAAGATTTATCTACATCTTCACTACTACATTGAACAACTTCATTGTTTTGATTCAAATCCTTAAACTTCTTTTGATTTATATCCATACATTTAGGCCCCCTTGTTATATTCCTCCATCTTGATTCACATCTCCAGAGTTGGCTCGTGGTTGAAATCATCAGGTTTGATACATTTGATTCGAATCCTCACAATTCACCTCTAATCATCTGATTCAAATGATCAAGTTGATTCATATCCACAGAGTTAATGCATTTAATTCAAATCTTTACACTCGATTCCTGTTGTTTGATTCTTCATTTGATTAATATCCACCTATTTGGGTCCTTAGGTATATATTTCAGACTTGATTCATTTGATTCACATCCTCAGAGTTACTACATTTAATTCAAATCTTTACACTCGATTCCTGGTTTTTGATTCTTCATTTGATTAATATCCAGCTATTTGGGTCCTTAGGTATATATTTCAGACTTGATTCATTTGATTCACATCCTCAGAGTTACTACATTTAATTCAAATCTTTACACTCGATTCCTGGTTTTTGATTCTTCATTTGATTAATATCCAGCTATTTGGGTCCTTAGGTATTTATTTCAGACTTGGATCATTTGATTCACATCTCCAGAGAGGGTTCATGTGGTTGAAATCTTCAGGTTTGTTTAATTCGATTAAAATCCTCACAACTCGCCTCTAATCATCTGATTCAAGGTTGGTTTTGGGAATACTCAGCATGACTCAGAAGTTTAATTCCACCAACAACTTCATTACAATAAACAACTTTAGTGACGATGAGTTTTGTAGGAAAACCAACAAGAAAACAGAGAAGGATGTCCCTGGATTTGTTGTAAAGCGAGCGTTTTGGAGTGAAGCTTTTGGTGGTTTTATACTGTAGTGATGGGCTCACCGAATGATCAAACCTGCCGTATTCGTTCGGGACTTCAAAAGAATCGCACCCCTGACCCCACAGTGACATCTAGGCATTTAGATGCATTGCAATTGTGATAAAAATGGTATTTGAAAGATTGATTACACTAATATAATAGTATAGATATAATTTATCCAGCTTTAAAGGAAAGACATAACTTTATTAAGTGAAAAAGGACTGAAATTCTTCATCAGGTGTTGTGAGGCTGTACTTAAAAAGTACACAATTAACCCCTTATTTTCTGAGAAGCGCCGGTTCCTTCTGTCGGTTAACCCTGAGTTTTGACAAAATAAAAGAAAAAGCAGAGCACAGGAAACATTGCGATGTTGCTTCTGAATGGCAGACGTTAAGCGTTCCTATTGTAAGAAGTGAGTGTACTCCTCTCCTGATCTGATCAGAGCTGCAGTGAATTAGCCATAATAACCCTGATGAGTTTGTGAGACTGAAGAGCTCAAGATGCTGGTGCTGGGGTTTGATCCCAGTGTGTGGATCTCTGCGGGTCAGATAAAGAGCTGCCGTCAGTTCTTTAAAGCTTAACAGACTCTTTGAAGAGTTAAAGAACAAGTGATTGCATTGATAGATGGCACCGTTACACACACACACACACACAAACAAACACACACACACACACACCCTGGGGCAGTCTGACAGGAAGTGGCTGCCATTCCGAGCCTCTGGCCACCAAACACCAGTCTCACAGGTCGCCCAACAACGGCAGAATAGACCTGGTGGGGATCGAACGACAGATGAGCCTGGAAATCTCCTTTTTTTCTGACTGCTGACGTTGCTAAACACGGCAAAGTGCTCCTAATATACTTTAAGAAACTTTTATTTTCCTTATATGTGAGAAAAAAACAACATTATAACTTGATGATATATTGTTTGAGATGAGCATGAAAAGCCAAATCAGGATGTGCAGGATGTGAGTTTATTCGGAGAGCAAAGCGCTCTGACAGCTGTTGCGAGTGTAAAACGCACTGAAGTGAATCTGCTCCACATCTCTTCACGCAGGAACACTCCCGAGTCTCGCTGCTCGAGTGAACATGCTCCAACTCCTCTCTCTCTCTCTCTCTCTCTCGCTCTCTCTCTCTCTATCCATCCATCCACCCATCCATTCATCTATCTCTATGTCTGTTTATCTTACTCTCTCTCACTCTCTCTCTCTTTCTATCTATCTATCTATCTATCTATCTATCTATCTATCTATCTATCTATCTATCTATCTATCTATCTATCCATCCATCCATCCATCCATCCATCCATCCATCTCTATGTCTGTTTATCTTTCTCTCTCTCTCTCTCTCTCTCTCTCTCTCTCTATCTATCTATCCATCCATCCATCCAGCTATCTCTATGCCTGTTTATCTTACTCTCTCTCTCTCTCTCTCTCTAACTATCAATCAATCAATCTATCTATCTATCTATCTATCTATCTATCTATCTATCTATCTATCTATCTATCTATCTATCTATCTATCTATCTATCTATCTATCTATCTATCTATCTATCTATCTATCTATCTATCTATCTATATCTATCTATCTATCTATCTATATCCATCCATCCATCCATCCCTCCATCTATCTCTCTCCGAGGGAAATAATATCACAGATGGAAAAATTCATTTCCCGGCTGTCATGGAAACCAAGATCCAACAGAGAGACAACGAATGCGGAAAGAGTCTTAAAATAAAACAGCAATAAAGTTTGAAACTTATATGATGAAACCTGACCTGTTAATATAAAATATTGAATATAAATTCAAATCTGAAAAAGATTCGAAAAAAGTAAATTTTTTTGGGAGTTTGACCAATGTTTAGTGTTGTCATCAAATCCATTTCGGAAGCTCTGCGCTAACTTTTTCATGTGTATTTCCAATCAATCTTTTGAAAGGCCTTTCATATATCATATATTTTGTGTTGCATTTTTTACTAAGTAAAAAGTTTCAGAATAGTAAAACAAAATGTAAAAATGGCGGTGAGGGTTGCTAGAGTTTGAGAAAACACCTACAAATGCTCCAAATCTTAAAAGTCATTGTTAAGGTTGCCAGATATTGACATAAGACTCATAAATGTAATTTTTTTAAAATGTGGTTGTAAGAGTTGCCAGAGGTTGAGAAAACGTGTACAAATGCTCAAAAGCATAAAAGTGATTGTTAGGGTTGCCAGATTATCAAAAATGCTCCTAACTTAAAGATATTTAAAAAGTATTCAAGTGGTGATCAGAAGCATTCAACTAATCTGCATCCTATTTTTCCTGAGTGACATGCCTGACATTTTTTATGTCACATGTTTTAAACAACATATCAGATTATTTAACCTAATAAAAGGTTTAAAGCAGATCCTTTAATACACATCTTTTGAAAGGTATTGTACATTTTTAGTAAAACACAATCAAACGAGATCGTTCTCTTCTTCCTGATCGAGATCTTCCAGTGACGACCCTTATGAGATCTCGTCTAGCATTGTCTGAAACGATGAGATAGAGACGAGCAGACGAGATACTGCTGGTGATGGAGGTGTTAAATCTACACTCGCACACTTGCACGCTCAATCACTCGCTCCGGGCTGCTGCAGTTATTTCTTCCACTGAAGTAGGTCAAGCAGAGATAATGGAAGGGCAAGGAAGAGCAAGAGCGAACCAGCAAACACTCACTGGATCATAACTGCTTCCACTTCACGCTCATTTACATGAAAAGCAAACGACAAAAACAAACAATGAGTCATGAAAATAAGCTTTATCAGGAAACTGCTCGTGGCTCAAAGGCATCAGATGAGTCCAACGAGACACTAAAAGACAGTAAAGTTTGAGGTATACTTCACTAGGAAGTCTATATGAGGAGGTGTTTTGGGAAAAGCACACAGAAGTGCTTAAAATGGTCGGAAATACGCCCGGTTCACGCAGACACACTTAAGCTGAACGCTCTCTAGTGCGTCCTGAACCATAGTAGAAATAGAGTGGACATCAAAAGAGTTCTTTTTTATTTTTTCAGTTAAGTAATCAACAAAAAAAATTTCCAGTGAGTCACACACCTGATATATTGTATATCAAATTTTTTTAACAATGTAAATGTGATCGCAAGGGTTGCCAGAGATTTTAGAAAATGCTCTTGAATGTAAAAAAAAAAAAAAAAATAATTATGGTTAGGGTTGCCAGAGTTTGAGAAAACATTCGTGAACACCCATAAATGCTCGAAATCTTAAAAGTGTATATTAGGGTTGCCAGATATTGACTATAAAGGCCAATATCTGGCAACTTTACTTTTTTTTACTTTACACATAAATGTAAAAAAAAATGTAAATGTGATTGTAAGGGTTGCCAGAGATTGAGAAAACATGCATACATGTATAAAACAAGCATACAAGCATAAAAGTTATTGTTGAGGTTTCCAGATATTGAGAAAATGTAAAAAGCACAATTCGGGTTCCCAAAGTCAGGTTTTCCCAGTTTGGGAAAACCTTTGCAAACCCTTAAAAACCTTTGAATGAAATATGACAACATTTCATGAGACCGCCAATACAGAATTAGCCCAGAGAACGCAAGCATATATGGCGCGGTTGGGGTAAGCGGACTGGGCGAACAGAACCCAGTTTGACTTTTAATTTGAAAAAAGTCAAATTGCACACAATGCAATTAAAGACACAAACTAAAAGTTGAATACAAAATTACCAAAACACCTTTCTCCATCAACATGTGTATGCAAAATAAATAAAGAAAGAAAGAAAGAAAGAAAGAAAGAAAGAAAGAAAGAAAGAAAGAAAGAAAGAAAGAAAGGAAGAAAGAAATGTCATGTGATCTGAACGTTTGGGTGAAATTTCCTGCTGCTGCTGCACAGGGAGCAACACCTCTCCTGAGAGAGCAGCCTCGCTTTAGAACCGCTGAAACTGACAGACACACACGACTGCCTCCGACGCCTCCTGCTGACCTTTCAGTGCGTCTCTCCCTCCCAGAGCTAGCTCCAAACCAAAGCCTGATATTCAGCAAGTACAATTTTGGACTTTTTCATATTTATTCCAGAGCTGAATCATTTCAATACACTGCATGTTTATTTGGTTGCCAAAATAAAAAGTACAAAATCACAATATAAATAGTTTGAGATAAATCTAATAAACCGCAGGGTCATTACCGAGCAGGAATACCCGAGTCACAACGTTATCATGATTAAGTACTTTAACCCAAAGTCGTTTTTTTTCACCACTTTTCTATGGTTTGGGATTCATGTGGAACTTCTCCTGCACATCATCTGTTATGAGCTCCACAAGAACACTACATTAGCTTCAAAATGGTAAAACCCCACACAAATCACCGATGCTTGCATCAAATAGAGTCTCCTGCTGGGAATATGGTGCTCTTTTTCTGACATATGGAGCATCCCGGCTCTCATTTGCTGGATGAATGTTTGCAGTAAAGCCGGAAATAGCTCTAGTTTCCTGAAATTGCTCAATAGGCTAATTTAGTCTGGACGGCAATTGAGAGCCAATCGCACCAGCAATTGTGGCTTTGCTGGTTTTTCTCAGGAAAGGGAGCAAGGGATTTCACCCGGCCCTTTCATTATAGGACAGCGTTAGAATACTTTTATTCTGGCGAGATGCTTTGAATGTGAAGACTCAGGTCTGAAGCCAGTGGCACTGATATATATGATTGTTCTAAAACCACCAGTGTTGGGTGAGTTACTTGTAAAATGTGGAATAGTTACTCTTCATTAAATGCAGCTTCACTATACTAAAGTCAGTTCTGGTAAATGTAAAATGAAGCTAAAAGTGGGCAGAGTCAGTACTAGAAGACCCATCCTCAGAGGCGGGACATGGCTGTAGTGAATGCGTCTGATTGGCTGAAGGTCTAAGTTTTATATATCTTAAACAAACTAATGTAAAAATAATTCACCCCCTCAGAGCGTCAATGAAGATCAAAGCTAGTGATCTGAATCAACAAACCTAATGGTTTGTTGGAAACATGTTTTTTTCAGCCTTACAGTTGGCCAGTTTTAACACTGGAGTGAATGAGAAGTTGCTCGTTTCTGGAGTCCGCCTCTAGAGGCCGCTCAGGGAACTGCAGCTCTGTCACTTCCTATCGAGCTTTAAACAGGAAAGGAGGAGGTTGCTCCTTGTCTAGGCTTAGTGATCCTCAGCATTTGCATTTTCGTTTTGTCTTCATCTTCAGAAAAGCTTGGGGAAATATAACGTTAGCTTTGTACGGACGCTACCTACACTAGTTGATCATTAAAAATGATGAGATGCTACATCACGCTACTGAGAAAGTAGTAAAACTAGTAGAGTCACTACTTGTAGTGATGCTTCTGTCCAACACTGAAAATCATTATGTTAGCCTCCTGAAATTCTGTATAATGGTCTATGTGCACAACAGTACACCAGTAAAAAAGGCTTGTACAAACAACCGACTCAGAACTCACAATTCCCTTTCCTTTGTCTCCTACCAGCATACATTAACCACAATCCTCTGATACTGTCTGAAGAGATGAAAAGCCCTGCTGGCTGCAGCTCCTCAGCATTAATGTGCTCAAAGCTCTGAATCGCTCTATAAACCTTAAACCCTCTCTGACGCTCATCTGGCTTTTAACACCAGAGATCTTTCACCTCAAAGAGGCCTTTTTTCTACCATCGATTCACCTTTCTTGGACAGAGAACTCTAAGGTCTAAAATCTCAGAGTGATTGTAGATTTTTTCTGTATTGGTGTAGTCAGTTTCGAATAAACACAAAATGAAAATATTTTTACGATTTCACCAATTGTTGCTGATAGGACGTGCTTTTTGATAGATGTCTTTGGATGTCAAGCCTTGTTATGACTGTAATCTTCTTTCTTTTCCTGCTTAGACAGAGGCATTGTCCAACATAACATTAATAGTGCCTCGCTTCGATAATTTCCTAAACGAAAGCTGAGCTTTTATGAGAAGACCGAGTGATGTATATATTCTGCATAACAAATGAAATAGTTTTTTTCTGATTATAATGTAAACATTTAATTGTGTCATGAACAGGACACTATTTTTATTTATTCATTTTTTGGATGAACTTATATAATTTTAACTGACTGAATTTTGACTGCTCACTACACTTCAAATCAACTCTTCAGAGAAGCTGAGACAAAGGTTTTTAAATCATAGTAACAGGAGTTGTATTAACCTGATTAAACATTGATCAAAACATTTGATGGCGTCACGAACAGGATGTTATTCTATTCTTGTTAGATGTTTTTGCTGGACAGACAGACCCTCTTCTAATTTGACTTAAAATCAATTCTTTAGAAAAATTTCTAGATGAGACGAAGGATTTCATTATGTAGTAAAAGGAGATTTACTTATCACAATTGATTTGTATTTAATGCTGTACTTCCACAGGCCAAAACTATTGGTGTAAAACCAGACCACCATAACTGTTTCTCCTATTAATTATATTAATAACACATTTTCAGATTATTTTAATATGTATTATAAATCAATAAATAATTAATACATAATTTAATCACAATAACTTAATTGAAATTAGATCTCATTTATTCAGTAGTTTTACTATTTCCAACAGCAACAATTATTTATTAAATGTGTTTAGTATTCAAAATCTCATTAAAAGTAAAGTTGAGTTTCTTGTTTTTCCATTTGTCTTCTTTATCTGGCTGTCTTTTGTACTATTAACATTTCTCAAGTAGAAACCTTGAAGTTATATTCATACTGCACTCTACTCTACTATACTCTACTATACAATACTATAGAGAGAAGGTAGCAAGACAAAAAGAAAGAGAAAGCAGAAAGTGTGAGAGTAATATAGAGAAAGCAGAAAGAGAGAGAGAAATAACAATAAAGTAGAGACAAAGGAGAAAAATCGAAAGAGAATGTTAATGGAGAGAGAGAGAGAGAAAAGTAGAAATAATAATAAAGTAGAGAGAAAGAAAGAACAAGGGAGAAATAAAGTCAAGCAATTATGGTAAAAAGAACAATTATAATAATGTGGTCTAGCACTTTCATGAACACTCACAGAGGTGTATTCAATAACAAACAATAAAAAACCACTTCTTAAAATGTCTTTAAGCAACTAATTGTGACACAAAATGATTAATCACGATTAAAACCAATGTAATCAACATTGCATATTTATACCAGTTTAACATCTCAACCTCCTTTCTAACAATAAAAGCTCAAAATGAGCCAAATTCACACATCTCCCTTCCTCGATCGACCTGAGTGAACGTGTCAGACGAGTTCGTGTAGGACGCTGGGGTTGCATGAATGCCACGGCCCTCACAGGAGCGTCCCACAGCGGACACACCAGTCGTCACACACTCGGAGACAGCCGAGATGAATGTGCTGGCCGCTCCAGTGCACATAAGCTCCTCGGGCAGCAAACATTATCATAACACTTCAGCTGCGAGCCCAATCAATAGCACAGAGATGGATGGGAGCTCCGCTCAAACCGGCACACACAACTCCTGACCCGAGCTCTCATTTCATCAGAAACACGAGTAAACATGATCGTTACTAGTACCCGTCCACAGCAAAGCTGAGTTTTGACTCCAGTGGATTAGAACACTAGAAATCTTTTTAAAACATTCAGTTCAAGAAGCATCAAGCAGCCTTCTGTCTCCATCAATGTTGTGCTAGTTACTAAAAATAGTAACTAGTTACAGTTACTAGTTACTTGACTCAAAAAGTAACTGAGATCCTTTATTAGTTACTTGTGTGAAAAAGTACAGAGTTACTGTTAAAAGTAGTTAAGTAGTTACTTAAAAGAATTACGCCACCATTAATGCTCTTTTATTTTAATTTCAGTGCCACATGGAAATTCTGACTTAACACCAAGGATTATTGTCAATATATACACAAAACTGACTTAAAACAAAAACAACTTTTAAATGATAATGCATGTCAGAGCAGCAGAAACCGAAAATATCAAATGGATTTCTATAATAAACATCACAAAAGAAACCAAATAACAATGTTTAACCCTGTAAAAAGTTCATTTTTAAATATATACCACTATCAAAAAATTAAGAATTAATTTAAAAACAATTATTCACAGTTTGTGGAAAATAAGGAAAAATATTCATATTAAATAAAATATAATTTGAAGTAAAATTATCTTACAATAAAACAATGCATTTTATATCAAACATAAATCTTGTAGTAATGTAGTATTGGAATAAAATGTAGTTGATGCTGACAGTTGCTTCAAGCAGAGAGATAGATCTCGCATCTTACTGAGATGTTCATTCATTCATTCATTCATCTTCATGTCGGCTTTATTCCCTTTCGGGGTCGCCACAGCGGAATGAACCGCCAACTCACTGGCATATGTTTTACGCAGCGGATGCCCTTCCCTGCCGCAACCCATCACTGGGAAACATTCACACACACATTCACACTTTAACACTATGGGCAATCGTTCTTATTCAATTCACTTATTCCGCATGTCTTTGGACTTGTGGGGAAACCGGAGCACCCGGAGAAAACCCACGCGATCACGAGGAGAACATGCAAACTCCACACAGAAATGCCACCTGCTCCAGCCGAGCCTAGAACCAGCGACCTTCTTGCTGTGAGACGACCGTGCAACCCACTGCGCCACCGTGACGCCTTACTGAGATGTTTGTTTTCTTAATCAATTTGGTAAAATAATTTGAGTTTTTTTCTAGTCTTGACTCGCCCCGATCACGCTCGTTCAACACAGCCTTGATGAGTATTCAGGAGAGTGACAACCACCAATCACATGACACGTTTTCTTCTTCATCGCTACCCGGATGATGTTCACCAATCACTGAACGAGCTTTCTTCTTCGTGTTTCTTTGGGTGACGAGTCCACCGATCCCAAAACACGTTCTTACTTTGAGTGGCATACCACAACACGCAACAAGAATAAGTAGGATGTAGGAATTAAAACACGAATTAACGCACTAACGCAGCAGATAGCAACAGTAACTGAGTTTGTGTATTTAAGAAGTGCTGCGTTAGATTATTAGTTACTGCCAATAGTGACAAACTGAACATCAAGATCTTTAGGCTCCAGTGACCCCACTCTTGTTTAAAAAATAGAGAGTTGACAAAACTAAATAACTCCTGGTGATTCTATCTTTTTGACCTTAATTCATATCAATATTTAGTGTCTTTTGAGTGTGTGTTGTGCGCATTCTCTGAGCCTCTGAGGATGAACCAGTAAACGGTAGATAAGCTGCCGTTCATATAAAAACGTGTTTATTTCTCTGAATGGCTGCCCTTGAGCTGGACAACCTGACGCCAAGCTTCAGACACACTCAGCTGAAGTGACCGTGTCCATTAGAGAGCGAGCGTTTGCAGAAATTGCTTCTTTTTTTCTCCAGAAATCAGGCGCCAGTGTCACCTCTTATCCAGCCGTCAGGAGCACACAGAGTTCTTGAGTTTACAGCAGCAGAACGACACTTGGTTTGTTCCAACTACACCACATGGTTTGTTCTTAAAAAAAAGACCCACACTGTCCTACGCATTGCTACTAAACTCCTAAAAATGGAACATTTGCTTTTTTATAATTAATGAAAAGCTCTCAGCTGCGCTTCCTGCTCCCCAGTGGAGCTTTCGTTTAGAGAGTGAAATGTGTGGTGTAAAACCCTGGACTGAGCTGAGACATTTGCTGCTAGTCAATGTTGTGTTAACACTAGATTTACTAAACCTGCGCAAATTTGATAGAATAGATAATCATTTTTGTAAGAGAAAGCAGAGAGAGAAAGAGTGAAAGTAAAAGAGAGAGCAGAGAGAGGGGGAAAAAGTAAAAAGAATAGAATAGAAAGAAGGTAGAAAGAGAGAGTGAAATCAGAAAGAGACAATGAAAAAGAAAGAGAGAAAAGTATAATTAATAAAGAAGTAGAAAAATAGAAAGATAAAGTAAAATGAGGGAGAGAGAAAGAAAGAAGGGAAGAAGGAAAGTAGCTTCTCAAAACCGTTCTGCATTTCAGACCGTATTAAGGGATAGCGTATGCATGTGTTACCTCATGGAGGCCCCATATGATCAAAGATGGCCTATGATGGATTAAAAAGTATCGTGTTTATTTCTTAAAATAAAGCTCTTCACTCTTCGAGGCAAGATCACGTTAGCAGCGCTCTCTGTCTGACAGGCCTGAGATCAGGGGTTAAGTACGTCACCGGCCTCCCCTCTCGGCTCCTCTGGTGTATTTTTGATGAGCCCGGGGAGCGAGAGCCTTCTTTCTTCTCTTAATATTTCATACAGCTTGCACTAACATGAGCCAGCGCCCGTCCCGCTCACCACCAGAGCCGGTGTCGTTTGCTAATGTTAATTGAACTCGGCATGGGTCAGCGAGCTTCTCCTCAAACTCCAGCTCCAGACGGGAACAAGAGTAGCCCCCCCGCTCACGCTGCTCCAGATTTTCTAGCATTCCTAGCCTCGTGTTTAGTGTATCTGCAGTAGATCGACCGCGAGGCTTATCTCATCAACATAAAGAAGATGATGAGGGCATCGAGTGCACTACAATAGTCAAGGGTGCGTCAACAAAATTATAATCATGGTGGATGATAATCAGGTTGGATGGAGAGATAGATAGTCGGATGAGAGGAAGGATGCGTGGGTGAATGGATGGATGGATGAATGGATAGATGCTCGGATGAAAGGATGGGTGGGTGGTTGGATGGATGGAGAGAGATGCTCTTATGAAAGGATGGGTGGCTGGGTAAGTGAATGGATGAGTGAATGGAGAGATAGATGATCGGATGAAAGGATGGGTCACTAAATGGATGGAGAGATAGATGCTCGGATAAAAG
The DNA here is from genome assembly GCA_900490495.1 of Danionella dracula. Classification (NCBI taxonomy): domain Eukaryota; kingdom Metazoa; phylum Chordata; class Actinopteri; order Cypriniformes; family Danionidae; genus Danionella; species Danionella dracula. Next base: position 1,608 of record UELW01000957.1, on the reverse strand, counting down.
GATGGGTGGATGGATGGATGGAGAGATAGATGGTTGGATGAAAGGATGGGTGGGTGGAGAGATAGATGATCAGATGATAGGATAGGTGGGTGGCTGGATGGATGGAGAGGTAGATGGTTGGAAGAAAGGATGGGTGGCTGGGTGGGTGAATGGAGAAATAGATAGTTGGATGAATGGAAGGATGGGTGGGTGGGTGAATGGATGGATAGATGGTAGGGTGAAAGAATGGGAAGATGGTTGGATGGATGGATGGAGAGATAGATGGTCAGATGAAAGGTTGGGTGGCTGGGTGGGTGGATGGATGGAGACTTAGATGGTTGGATGAAAGAATGGATAAATGGTTGGATGAAAAGATGGGTGGGTGGAGAGATAGATGGTCAGATGAAAGAATGGGTGGGTGGGTGGGTGGCTGGCTGGATGGATGGATGGAAAGGTAAATGGTTGGAAGAAATGATGGGTGGCTGGGTGGGTGGATGGAGAGATAGATAGTTGGATGAAAGGATGGATGGGTGGGTGAATGGATGGATAGATGGTAGGATGAAAGGATGGGAAGATGGTTGGATGGATGGATGGAGAGATAGACGGTCAGATGAAAGGTTGGGTGGCTGGGTGGGTGGATAGATGGAGACATAGATGGTTGGATGAAAGACTGGATGGGTGGGTGGGTGGGTGGAGAGATAGATGGTCAGATGAAAGAATGGGTGGGTGGCTGGCTGGACGGATGGATGGAAAGGTAGATGGTTGGAAGAAAGGATGGGTGGCTGGGTGGGTGGATGGAGAGATAGATAGTTGGATGAAAGGATGGATTGTTGGGTGACTGGATGGAGGGGTAGATGGTAGGATGAAAGCATGGGTGGATGGTTGGATGGAGAGATAGACAGTCAGATGAAAGAATGGGTGACTGGGTGGGTGGATGGATAGAGAGATAGATTGTGGGATGAAAGAATGGGTCGCTAGATGGATGGAGAGATAGATGGTTGGATGAAAGAATGGGTGGGTGGGTGGCTGGATAGACACATAGATGGTTGGATGAAAGCATGGATAGAAGGATGGATGTTAATGCAGCACCAAACATGACTCAAAGATTTTCCAGAGCATACCTGCCCTCACTTCCTCCAGTACCTGCGCTACAAGAAGTGGTTATAAAGAAGACGAGGAGAGGAAACCCTGGTAAGCTTATTCTTATTGCCGACTCACAGCATTTCACAGAAGCAGAGAGAGCAGTGTAGAAGGATAGGTTGAATAATATTTGTGTATTTAATAACAGGTTTAGAATCATTTTGGAGGGACAGAGGGCACAAAGCTTGTGAAGAATGTGTTCTTTCTGTTCTTAAAACTTTATGATTGTTGGTCACACGTTGCTCAACATTTGGTTTACGGCCCAGTGAGTCTGAGGTATGTGTGAGACCTTGAGTGCCAGCGTTGTCTCCAAAATCGTTCGAAATCTTATGACAGTTTTGCTAGAGAGAGCGAGGCCCCAGCATGTGTGTGTCCAGAGCAGCGGTGCATGGGTCAGCTGTAAATCCTCATTACGAAAGCTCTAAGTGACGCGTCAGGGTAAAACACAGGTCACGCACAAACTGGAAACACACTGCAGTCGTATATCAG
>UELW01000960.1:0-15663 GCA_900490495.1 Danionella dracula | reverse complement strand
TTAACCAATCCCCCAACCCTCTAACCACTCCCAACTCCCTCACCTATTTAACCAATCCCCCAACCCCTCTAACCACTCCCCCAACCCCTCTAACCACTCCCTCAACCCCTCTAACCACTCCCCCAACCCCTCTAACCACTCCCTCAACCTCTTTAACCAATCCCCCAACCCCTCTAACCACTCCCCCAACCCCTCTAATCACTCTCTCGACTTTGTCAAGTCCTGATCTGTCAACAAAGTCTCCTCTAACCATAGCTTACAATGGCTTGTTTCACTGCGTTTTCAAATCATAACAATTGTCCTTACTCTTCCTAATTCTCCATTGACCTCTTTCTTGTTCACCTCCTTTTTCAGTTGTGCATTGTGCAGTCCTTCAAGTCTCAAGGTTAGGCTTCTGCTCTTCTCCACGGTTTTCACAAGTTAAAACTCTATAAACACATGTAAATGCTGTGATTAATATTATTTCAGCTTTTGCACCCTGTAGTCATGTGAACAAGTCATGTTTAAGTCTAGCCAGATATTCAGAAGCATCATACGCTGAATAAAAGTGATCCACAAAAGTAGCAGCCTTCCCATGAATAGTGATTAGCACACCCGTCGTGGTTTCTCACCATGCTACGTCTGCATGGGTAACGTTTCATTAGCTATCATAAGAGGTGTGTTGATTGATTTATGTCCGGATTTGTCTCATTAACCACAGACGCTCACGAGTCTATGTGGAGGAAGGCTTAGAACAGAGCAGAGAGAGAGAGAGAGGGAGTTTATTAAACATTAAGTGAGTTTTGAACATCAGCTAAGAAAGATGGATAATCTTGAAGAGGTCTTCTGGTGGAGCTAGTCAAAGCGGTCTCCATAAATCTTAGCCTTCCTTCATTGAATAACAGAAACAGATTTATGCTGTAACAAGTGAAAAAGCTCCGTGAAAGGTGATGTTAAAGTATGCTAAAGTAAAGTGAGCTTTGTAAAAATCTAAATATAAAACATAGTTAAAATAATACATTGAAAGGAAACTAGTAGTTGAAAGTTGAAAAGAATAAGGGAAGGAATCTGGACGGAAAGAAGTCCGAAGCTGGACAGGAGTTTGAGGGACAAGGTGGGGAAGGGAGTTCGAAAGAGAAGGAAATATGTCAGACAGGAAAGGAAGTCAAAGGTGAAGGGAAGAAGGAAGTCTTAAGATGAATTGAAGGAAGTGAGAAGGTGAAGGGAAGGAAGTCAGAGCAAAGGGAAGAAGGAAGTCTTAAGGTGAAGGGAAAGAAGTCAGAAGGTGAATAGAAAAGAGAAAGAAGGAAGCAAGAAGATCAAGGGAAGGAAGTCAGAATGAAGTCTTTTTTCTTTTCTAAATTGCATAAAACTTCTTGTAGTAAAGATGATTTGGTTGGAAGCCACTGACATCTGTGCCTTAGCATGTTTTGGCGCTCCTCGTCCAGAGTGAAAGCATCTCCCTCAAGTGGCTTTATCTTGGTTTTTATGACCCTGAAATTAACAAAACCATTGTTATCTAAAAAGTGCTGTTATTTGTAGTTCTCAATTGTTTCCTTTTGGAGACTGGGAACACAATTAGATGTCTTCACAGCCTCTTGAGCAGAAATCTGTTATTTTTAAAAAAGGAAACGAAAGCTTTATGAGGTTGAGTTCTTTTTGGCAGAGTAAAATGTGAATAAAGCGTCCTGTAAATGCATGTTTTTAAAGTGAAGATTTTCTTTTTATAAACTTCTTTCTCCAGGGCTTCAATATGTTCAGTGTGTCATTTAATTTTCCCATTCAAAACACCAAGGTTGTTCTTTCACGCTCAGCTTTGCTAATTCTCTCTCAAGCTGCCTGCAGTCAATGCGAGGTTTCCTAACCGCAGCTATTCTTACACTATTTGACCTCAGCAGGACGCATTTCATGGAGTAATAATGAGAAACACAGACAAAAGAAATCAAATCTATGGTGTTTTGTTTCAAAGGCAAATTCTCTGCTTGTGTAAAGCTGCTATTGTGAAGAGGACAATAATGGTTTTGTGTGGTAAGGTTTTGGCGTTCGAGGAGTGTGCCAGTGTGGCGTCCTGCAGAGATGTGAACCTGTTTGTGTTTGGGGATGCTGTGGTTGTGAAAAGAAGTTTTTGAAGCTTTGGATGCGAGGCGCTTAGAAATCAAAGGCCAGAGCTAATTAGAAACAATGGAAGCTTTGAGAAAGTGTTTGCCACATTAATTATGAGCTGTGAACTCGACACATTTTGGTTCTTTGTGTACAACGCCATGTGCTTTGTGATGCATCAAAGGGTAGAGTCAAAGCCACTAAATATTTAGTCAGCGGCACACAAAAGCAAATTTACTTTAATTGTGGAAAGCAACACCTAGTGATGGTTACCAAATTTGGTGCATAAATGGTCAGTTTATGCAAAATAGATATAGGGAATATCAGCACAGTTTTTGTTTCTGGATTTAAATATCGAGCGAGTAAGTATGACCCACTAACTTGGATTGAACAGGTCCATTCATGCACACAAATCATGTAATCAGCTCCTGGAGAGGAGACCCCACCCACACCTCTGCCCAGATCCACTCATCTCTCGCTCTCATCCATCATCATCATTCCTTCTTAGAGAAACAAGTCACTCAAGCAGCATCATAAGCCGGGCAGATGACTTAGCGAGCAAATCAAGAGCAGTAATGAGCCATAAACAAGAGCTGAATTAGCTCGGAGATTCACTGCAGCCTTATGAACAGATGAGATCGTGACAGTAATTAAAGGACTTTACCAAAGTGTGTGGGAAACCTGAGGGAAAAAATAGATCAACTTTTAACTGAATTCGTTAAGAACTTGGAGATGAAAAGGAGATTAAAGGAAGAAATTAGAATGAAAAGATTAGTGATTGTGAATTAAATTCAGAACTAACGAATTAAAGAAAAAAAGAAGTGGATAATCAAAAGAGTGGTATGCTTTAAAATTAGGAAGGAACTTTGATTGAGGTACGGAAGACAAAAAATTTTTTAAGAAGGTAGAAAGACATTGCGGAGGTCGAAGGAATTTGGGAATTCTAACCGAAAGGCAGATGGGATTCAAAACAGAAGGATCGGATACAATTTGGCAATGGGAAAGAAGAGGGTCTGGATTTGGAGGAAAGAAGAAAGGAATTAGGTGATACTCATGTCCAAAATATAAGTGAAAGCAAGAATAAAGCTTTAGCGATTGAAGACGAAACTCTAAGATAAGGGAGTTAGAAGTCTAGGCGGAAGCCTTAGAGAAGGAAAGTTGCGAGGCCAAAACAAACTTAATTTGTAGGAATAAGTAAGGGAGTAAGCAGGCCAAAAGAAGGAAATTTGAAGCCTGAGGGAAGGAAGTTTGAAGGCTAAGGTAGAGGAAGTTGGAAGACCGAGTGGAAGTGATGTGCAGGATTTAGAGAAGGGTGTTGAAAGCCGAAGGGAAAGGTCAAGGGAGATTAAGAAGAAGGATTCAGGTAAGCGAGGCGGAGGCCTAAAGCAAGACAGACGCTGTGCTATTCACCTAATTTACCATGATTTTTCAGTCATGCAACTATTTTATGGATCTGGTTTTCTGCTGAATCGTGTGTGGTGGCTCGTGTAGTGTACCAGGGGTAACATTGTGTTTGGACCTGGTACACAACTCCTCAGCTGGTCCATACACGTGTTTTCCTTTTAAAAGTTTTTGCACAAATTGCCAAGGCAGCGCCTTTGTTTTTGACAAGAATTCTCGAGTGAGTGACACAGATTTTCCACTTCCAGGTTTGTAACCATAGAGTCGTCTGTGGTCCATACAGTAAATGGTTTGGACGACGTACAGTGTGAGCATCGGCTCGATGAGTGTGAAAACATGATTTGTGGACTTTGAACTTGTAACCTCTGAGATTTACTTGGGATTTAACCTCACAGTGTCTGCCCGGAATAAGGGAAAGGGTGTCTGGAAGGGAAAGGGAAGGTTATTTGGAGGAAATAATGAAGGGCTTTGGAAGAATAAAGTTAAGGAATTTCAAATGCTAGGAGGGAGGTTCTGTTGAAAGTCTAAGGAAAGGAAGTCTGAACCTGAAAGAAGGTTGTTGGAAATCTTAGGTCAAGGAAGTTGGGAGGCCAAGGAAGGAAGTCGGAGGATTCAGGAAAGGGAGTTGGAATCCAGAAGGCCAAGGGAATGAAGTTGAACGATGAGAGGAAGGGAGCTGTAAAGAGCTAGTAAGATAAGTTTGTGGATTTATTGACAGGACTTGGAATTCCGAAGGCCAAAGGATGGAAATTGGAAGACTTTGACAGAGGAAGTTGGAAGGCCAAGTAAAAATATTTTGTGGAAATTGGGATAGGAAGAAATGCCTGAAGAAAAGGAATTCGGAAGGTCAAGGTAGAGGAGATTGGAGGTGAAGGTAATTCAGAGGATTTAGTGAAGGGAGTTGGAAACATAAGGGTAAGGACGAGGGAAGGTAAGTTGAAGACCTAAGGAAAAGGAAGTCAAGTTAAGTTGGGAGATTTGGTGGAGGGAGTTGGAAACCTGAGGGGAAGGAAGCCAGGAGGTAAAGGATGTTGAAGGGATTCGAAAGCTTACGGTAGAGGATGTCGGGAGCCCAAAGCTTATTCGGATGAATTAACTAAAGGTTTGGAAGCCTAAAAACATGAAGTTTGTTAGGCCAAGGGAGGTTAAGTCTGAGAAATTAGAGAAGGGAGTTGGAAGCCTGAGTTAAGCATGTCAGACGCCTAAAGAAAAATGTGACACTTAAAAGAAAGGAAGTTCAAAGAAGATGACAGAAAGTGAAAAACCCAAGTAATCAGAGGTTGAAGGAAAGTCAAATGGTGGAAGGAATAAAATAAGAACGCAGACATACTTTGAAAGAAATAAAAAGTAACATTGGACACTTCTAAAGAAAGAACACATGGAACTTTTTTTTAACCGTGATGAAGGGATTAATCATGGCACTACTTTGTAATTAAATGAAGAGATTGAGCATGAAAGACTCTTCAGGGCTCAAACGTGATGTGAAGAGCATTAATAACTTTTTATGACTGTCTATGAATGTGCAGCGAAAAGGTCAAGGACAGATCGCTTGTGATTTACTGCAGGCATACACACTTTCTTCACCCAAAATTGAGCATTTAATCCTTCCATCAGCCCTGACTCCTTTTCAACCTTTGATCTTGATAATGATATTGAAGTCTGCCCACTGCTTACATCCATACGAGGAGAAAACAAATCCAAGAAGGCATTTTAAACTGACCCATTTTTTTTTAGCTTTTTCAGAAACATTACTGGCATTTTTTATGTATGTGGAGATCACCCTTGTAGACAGAGAATATAACATTAAACTCAGACGCAGGGTTGCATTTCAAGAAAAAATTTCCAGTTTTCTTTGTTGTGTGTGGTATTAGAAAAGCGTACTAAATGACAGAATGTTAACGTGCTAATGATGCGAAGAAAAAGAGCATCCCGGCTCCTCTTTGATTGCTTCTCAGAGATTCATTCTGAAGGTTTTTCACGCGTACTCTTGAGGAAACGGTTTTAACGAGGCAGGCTTCACAGACTCTTAATGAAGCTAAGAATAGCCGATCACATTACTGGTTAGACACGAGGAGAGGAGCTAGCGTGCACTGAGCAGAGTCATTTTATTGATATAATTGTGTTATTTTAATCTGCCTTCATTACTTGAGCTATGTGCTGTACATACACTAGCAGCTGACCGTTTGAGATCACATGATTAGAAATATAATTCAATTCACGTTCAATTATGTAGTCATTTGAAGACATTTCATTATAAGTTCTGATTACTTTTGAAATCTGTCTTACTGTAAATTTTAATTGGCGAGGAAATGTGTTTCAGCTCAGAACGCAAGTTAGTTGAAGAAAGTAGGAGATTCAACTCGAAGGAAGAAGGAAGTGAGCCGGAGGCGGGACGCAAGTCTTCAGGAAGGTGAAGCTGGATGGTGGAGAAAGCTGTGTCGGAACGTAGGGAGATGTTAGTATGTCAGTAAAGTATCAATCTGAAAGTTAGGGAAATAACTGGATGGTGGAGGGAAGTGAGACTGATACAGGAAGGAAGTCAGCCTGAAGTCGGAGGGAAATAGGCTGTATGATGGAGGCACGTGTCACTGATGTAGTACGGAAATCAACCAGAAGTTTGAGGAGTGCATGCTGAATCGAGGAGGGAAGTGAGATTGATGCAGGACAGAAGTTAAGCGGAAGTTAGAGGGAATTTTTTTTTGAATGATGAATGGAAGTGAAATTAATCCAGGAAGGAAGTTGTCCAAAAAATGGAGGGAAATAAGCCGGCTAGTGGAGGGAAACGAGACTGATGCAGGGTGAAAGTCAGACGAAATTTGGAGGGAAATACTTTGGATATTAAATAGAAGTGAAATTAATGCATGAAGAATTTGGAGGGAAATGAACTGAATAGTGAAAGGAAGCGATACTGGTGCAGGAAGGAAGTCAGCCGGAAGTTGGAGGGAAACAAGCTGGATGGTGGAGGGAAGTCAGTTTAATGCAGGAAGGAAGTCAGCCGGAAGTTGGAGGAGAATAAGCTGGATGGTGGAGGGAAATAAGCTGGATGGAAATAAGTTAAACGGTGGAATGAAGGGAAATCGATGCAGTCAGGAAATTGGAAGGGAGCAAATGGAGGAATGGGAGTTGGAATATGGAGAGATGCAAGTGCAATATGTAAGTTTGTTGTCAAGACTGGTACTGTAATGCATGTTTGGAGTTATGTGGAGGATAACATCATGCCCATCCCTCCCAATATAACAGGTTCCAGCTATAGGCTTTCTAATCTAATCTTTTAAGGCCAGAACGTCAGTTCACAACTCATAAGTATAAATATGAACCATATTTAAGAGTCGTACCTTGCTTTTTTCGAATTCTAATGTTCCGGACTGATATTCAGTTAGTTTTTTCAGTGCTTGAAATGAATCAACCTTTGATGTTCCCTCACATGTCAGAGCAATTATATTATTACTTGGTACATTTTGGCAGCTTACATAGAAGGAAGTGAACCCGAGGCAGGAAGGAAGTCGATCAAAAGATGGAAGGAAGCGAATCTGAAAGTTGAGGGTGGGATTGATGGTGTTAATACATTTTAACTAAACCAAATAGCGTCACCATTATGGAGTACAGAAATAGAACATACTCACTTCCTAATTAAAAATGTATGGAGTTGAAATATATGTACGTTAACATGGATAGATTGCAACACAGCTGCATTCACAATAATTCTTTGTTGGAATCTAGCTGTATTTAACTGAAGGAACACATAACTTTGTTTTGGATTTCTCTGGAATAAACCCAGCCACAACTTAGCCTCTGCCAGCCTCATATTTTACCATTTCAGCAGCAAGAAATCCACTTTTGAGAGGAGCTCATTTCCCCTAGGAAAGGCTTTCGTTTCCTCATGAAATAAATAAAGATCTGCCACTTGGTTTTCAGCACAAAGCTTAGCGCAGGCTCGTCCAAAACAGTCAGAGTCGAACCTGGAGGAATCCGCCAGTTTGAGCTCATTAAATAAGCTCCGCAGCCGTCCTCTAACGAATAGCAGATGTGCTCTGATCTCTCAGGAGCCGTTGGAACCTGCCGCCAGCCAGCGGGACGCACAGAGATGCCAAGACGAAAAGTGCCTCAAATCATCTGTTAAGAACTTCGGGACCGAGTGGGGAGGGGGTAACAACAGACTAAATCTAGAGGAGGGAGGCCAGAACTCTGTACAAGGTCTTTCTTCCTGCTGTTAAACGTATCTGAAGCAGCGTTTGAAATGAATTTACAGCCTACATTTTTATATGTGTTCAATGAAAATGATTAAAGTAGTCCTACCAACCCAGCTAACAGAGAAGACAAGAGAAACCAACAAAATGTTGTCTAAATGTTAGTCCATTACGTCTCCAAAAGAAAGTTCTATTAACGTTCTAAGAACGGTAAACTACTAACATTGTCTGAACAACATTCTCAGATCGTTGCTAGAACGTTTTATGACGGTGACGAATGAGTGTTGAAAGAAAACGTTCTGGGAACAACGTTCTCAGAACATTGATAGAACGATTTTTGTGAGTGACATTCTAAAAATGTTTTAATAGCCTTAAGAGAACGTTCGCGAAACATTTAAGAAAAGAAACTGGACAGATGAACGTTTATGCATTCCCAAACCGTTCTTAGAACATAAATCTGTTAGCTGGGAATATGGCTTCTTCCGTTTGTAAAGTGTCTCCATGCTCGAGAAGCCTTGTCCTTTCAGATTTCAGCATCCAAATGTTCAGGGCCTTCAGAATGAGAGAGAGAGAGAGAGAGAGAGAGATAGATAGATAGATAGATAGATAGATAGATAGATAGATAGATAGATAGATAGATAGATAGATAGATAGATAGATAGATAGATAGATAGATAGATAGATAGATAGATAGATAGAGAGGAGAAGAAGTAGGACAGAGAGGTGAGAAAGAAGAAGAGAGGTGAGAGAGGGAGATGAAGAGAAAGAATAGAGGTGAGAGGGGGATGAGAGAATGAGAGAGAGGGGAAGCAAGAGAATGGGTGGCTTTGTGAAAGAGGAAGGATGGGGAGAGAGAAGAGAGAGAGAGAGAGTAGAGCAAGAGTAAAAAAATAGAGAGAATTGAGAGAGATCGAGTAGAGCAAGAGATAAAGAGAGAAAATGGAGAAAGCGAGATTGCATAGAGCAAGAGATAAAAGAAAGGGAGAGAGATAGAGAGAGATAAAGATAGAAAATAAAGAGAGAGAGATTGAGTAGGGCAAGAGTAAAAAAAGAGAAAGATTGATTAGAGCAAGAAAGAGAGAGGAGAGAGAGAGAGAGAGGATGAGTTCTACCATCAGTCTGTACATCAAACTCCTTTTGAAAAAGTTTAAGTGAAAGTGAATCCAGCTGTAAAAGTTTTAGCCTTTCAAAGAAAGAGAAAATGTCGCTCAGAGATGCTCCAGCTGTGTTCAGATCATTTGTTTTACAAGTTTTAAAACTTTTTACAGCGGTTTATATTAAAAATGTGTAATACGCTTTGTCACTTTTTTCCCTAAAAGACAATTTGAATAATCAGTGAATATCGCTATCTGCAAAAGCTCTAATTCAAATGATTGGGATCGGATCGCGAGAGAAATGTAAACTTGGGACAACCCTGGTTAAAAGAAAGCATTGGGTTTTTTGTTTGTTTCTTTTCTTTAATGTTTCGTGAACGTTCTCTTAAGGCTATTAAAACGTTTTAAGAACGTTTATCGCTCACAAAATCGTTCTAGCAACGATCTGAGAGTGTTGTTCTGAAAACGTTAGTCGTTTACCGTTCTTAGAATGTTAATGATCATCTGATTCTGAAAGAAAGAAAGAAACATAATTTTTTAACCGGAGTTTGTTTTCTTTGTGAAGCCTTTTGATGAAAAAGCAAGCTCATGATTGTGTTTATTAAATGTGTTTATTTTGTCATGTTTATATTTAGGAATTTACTTATGTGTTTTAATTTGAATCGAATGTGTATGTATATATATTTTGAGCATTTGTTTAAATTATTTTGAGTGACGTGGGAGGAAAAGGGGAAGAAGGGAGGAGATAAAAGAGGAATTGGGAAGAGAGATGGACAAAAAGACAAAGATGGCGAGGTTGGTTCCCAGACCGAGAACCGAAAGGTCTACCTCGGGTCGCGAGGTTTTGCGGAGGCTAGTTCTGCTGGAAAGCTGACATGCACAACGCCGTCTAGGTGAGCGCGGACCCGAAGTCACCCGGAGACACCCCGAAGTGACCCAGCCGTGCTTCACCACGGAGGGGCGCCGGTCTGCGGTGTCCCGAAAGACAAAGTTTAGATAATGACCGCTTGCTGCGGCCGCACGCACCGTTTCCGTTTCATCCTCGTTCTTCCTTCCACCTTCCACTCGTCCGCAACGGAGATAATTGTGCTTTGAGGTACTGTTTAATTTCTTTTGTTTCTACGCTGGAATTATCAACTGTTTTGGGCCCCAACGAGGTATATTTAATTTTTGACTTTAAGACTGTCCAAAATGCCAATGGACTTCCTTGTTTGGGTTTATCATTTTGTTTGAATCTTTGCTTTGTGACAATTTTATTTGTTGAATGGAAGGTTTGAGCTGTATTTATTTAAGTAGAATTGTAGCTTCCTGTGTGATGAGGCTGTGCGTCATTTAATTGTTTATTTTCCTGTTCTATCTGAAAGCCCAGATTTGAAAACGATTGCTTGAACACAACGCTCTCTCTCTTTGAGTAAGCGAGAAAGATGAGGGAGGCGCTACATTTGGATTCGAGAAACAAACCAACGAAAACTTAACAGAAACCCGAGTCTTCTGTGCTCTAAAGTTACTACGACTCGGGTTCAGAGAATCCGGTCCTGCGTTTAGATGATGTTGAGATGTTTTACAAACACTAGATGAATCTAGAACTGAGACCTCGTCGGCGCTGATGTTCCCGCCGCATCTCTCTGGAGTCCCGTGATGTGTGAAGAAGCTATTAGGAGCCATTTAAGATTGATTAGGAGAGCCTGATGGCGCTGTGGTGCCGCCTCGCTGCGATCCCAGCGTGGAGGAGAGTGTTAATCACACACTTTATTACAGCGCTCTGTGATGGAGAGCAAATATTAATCCGCTCAGATCAACGAGAGGTCAGCGTCATGAAACGCAGGCTTCGGAGAGTGAAGATGAGCTTCTGATGAACTGCGCTCCTCAGGGGGCGCTGTAGAGAGCGCGCCGAGCTCAGGGTTCTGCTGGAGGAGGAGGACAGGAAGAGAAGCTGAAGGAACGAGCGTACGAGGCCTAAACAAGAGTCAGTGACGCTTCATGCTTTCTTTTGCTGGATGAGAGTTTAAATGGTGAAGTTCAGCTCATCTTATTCGTTCTGAAGCCTTCGTTTCGATGGGAAACATCCTTCATTTTAACCCAGCGTTTTTTCCTTCTCAATACAAACAGATTTTTGATCAAAGTTAGTCCCGGAGACTGTTCCCTGGACAGGTTTCTGTCCACCAGGTTTTCTCTCTCTCTTTCTCTATCTATCTCTCTTTCTCTACATTTACGTCTCTCTCTCTATCTCTCTCTTTATATATATATATATATATAAAAGTCTATCTCTCTAGCTATCTCTCATTCTCTCTATATACATATTTCTCTCTCTCTTTCTATATATATATATATATATATTTCTCTATCTATCTCTCTCTATATATATTTCTCTCTCTCTATATATATACATTTCTCTATCTCTCTATATATATACATCTATCTCTGTCTCTATATATTTATTTCTCTATCCCTCTCTTTCTCTATATATACACGTCTATCTCTATCTCTTTTTCTATATATATATATATTTATTTATTTCTCTATCTCTCTTTATATATACATCTATCTCTATCTAACTCTCTGTCTCTCTCTCTCTCTATATATATATATATATATATATATATATTTCACTATCTCTCTCGGTCTCTCTCTCTAATTGGATTAAATAAATACTTATTATCTGTTTGTGTTTAATTTTGATAAACATTTACTTTTTAAATATCTTTTTAAAATGCTATTTATTTCTGGTCAGTTTTATAGTTTCAGGTTTAACATACATTACATTTTCATTTTTAGTTAGACATTTTATTGGAAATTTCTTATTCTAGTTAAATTGTTCTATTAGCGGTAATGTAAGCATTTACAGTCTTATTTAAATTTTTTTGCTTATATAGTTTAATTGAGTTTTTTGTCCTTTTTGGTTGTTTTCTGTCTCTATTTATTTCTTTTCAATTTCTTTTATTTGTATTCACTTTACATTTATTTAGTTTTATTTTATTAAAAACCCTCAATGTAAATTATGATGTTTTTATTTTTCAAATAGAAATACTGTGTTATATTTTATTTGAATGTTGTGTTTGCTTTTTGGGGGGACTTTTATTTTCTCGTACATGATTTTTTTTTTACTTGAGTAAGTAAATAAGAAAGTTTATTTTCCCCGTGGCTTTTATTTTGGAAGGCAGATAAACAGATGCGTGTGAGTGCTGTGCTCAGGTCACGTGACCACCAGGTGAGTTTGAACGACGCTAAGCAGTGAAAATAAGATTTAATGTTTAAAAGAAGAGCTAATGCGCTCTTTCTGTTCATGTGTAACGCTAACAGTTCTTGACTGAGCGTGTGTCACGATTCTATAAATATAAAGTAATAAAGATAAATTAATTCTGATAAGAGAGAGAGAGAAGGGCAGTAACAGAACGCTTTATTACTGGAACAGAAAATAACAACGTAAAACACCCACGAGGGGGAAACCTCCAATAACTAAAGTTAGCAGAAAAGTATAAGATTAAAGACTTAAGTGGAACAAAGACTACAACAGGACTAACCAAATACAACCAGAAGAAAGGTGTGACATTAGCGATGCTGCATCACTAAACATGAGAAGAGGAGTCTTATAAAGGAACACAATTCACCTAAACGAGGACTAACTCAACTGAGCCGGGAGCAGCTACACACGGGTGAACAAGACGGGAGCGAATCTACAAACTGCAAAGAAGTAAACAGAAGCTAATCTCTATAACGATCGAAAACAAGAAGCTTTAACGAGAATAAACAGCTAAACTAGAATAAACCGAAGCAGCACCCTGAGAGCGTGTGCCCCTCGCCGAGGACGGACTCCTCTGTCAGCGTGCTGAGAGTGAGGCGGAAGCGCTGAGCAGCTGAAACAGGAGCTGGAGCTCGTCCATTATTGACGCGGAGCTGTCGGATGTGTGTTCCATCCGTGGACGAGTGCATGTCTCAGTTACGGCGGTGGTGTCTGAAACGCTTCATCTGTTCATCCGCTCTCTCTGACCCGCGCCGCTCTGGGCATTTCGTTGCTGAGATGTTTGAGGTTTCTTCGGTGGAAACTCACCGTGGAAGTGAAGATCTCTGCAGCGCTTTAATTAAAAGGATCAGTAGTTGAGCCCTCTATACTAGCGCTGCACTGGTAATATCCATCCATCCATTATATTGTTGTCTTTTTCCCTTTTTGGGTCTCCACAGCGGAATGAACCGCCAACAATTCCAGCTAATGTTTTACTCGGCGGATGCCCATAACTTGTGGGAAAACCGGAGCACCCGGAGTAAACCCACGCAATCACTCCACACAGAAATGCCAACTGACCCAGCCGAGACTCGAACCAGCGACCTTCTTGCTGTGAGACGACCCTGCACTGGTAATGTTGTTGAAAAAATGTCTGTGAATCACCTCGTAGTTTTTGGCCCAGTAAAAGCACACGGTTTACGCCGATCCCTCCCACAGATGAGCTTTCAGCACGCCCCCTACTGACCAGCGCTCTCAAGTTTGAGCAAAAACTAGCGGCACTAACGACACTTTAGGCACGTGTTAATGTTTTAAATTTGGTTGCAACAGAATTAATTTAGTAACTAAACATCTAGATTGTTGCTACGGTATAAAGTGAACTTTTAAAATGGTGGACATTGTGCGGTACAGATAAATTGAAGCACAAAACATCTCACAGCAAGAAGGTCTCTGGTTCGAGCCTCGGCTGGGTCAGTTGGTATCTCTGTGTGGAGTTCTCATGTTCTCCTCGTGATCGCGTGGGTTTACTCCGGGTGCTCCGGTTTCCTCCACAAGAACAAAGACATGCGGAATAAGAGAATTGAGTAAGAACGATTGTTCGTAGTGTTTGAGTGAGAATGAGTGTGTGTGGATGTTTCCCAGTGATGGGTTGCTGCTGGAAGGGCATCCGCCGCGTAAAACAGTTGGTGGGTCATTTTGCTATGGCGACCCCAAAAGGGAAAAAGCCAACAAGATGATGGATGGATGGAACACTCAAAACTTCCAAAAGTTGAAGTAAAAAAAAACATGAATGAAATCCTCACATTTTGACCATTTCTTTGCAACAACGATCATCTAAATGCTAAAATATCACTCAATTTAGTTTTATAAAGTAGCAATCTCACGAACACATTTCTGGTTGATCATTTAGGGTTTTTTGTTGTAAAGACGTCCCACGCTCTGTTTAAAGAAGAAGAGGTAAAGGAAGGGTAGAAGGAAGTGAGAGAAATTTAGCACAGCTTTTGTCGTCTTTTTCTCTACTAATCTTTCTCTGATTTCTCTATTTTATCATCTTTACCTTGTTGCTTTTTTAACTAGTCTCGTGTGTTTTCATCTTCTTCATTTGATTCTTGTTCATCTTTTCTGTTGTCATTTCCTTTTAATGTCTTGATCTTTTCCTCGATCTATCGTAACTTTATCCTCACGGTCTTCTTCATCGTGTCTCAATCTCCTCCTCTTCCTCTTTTATTCACATTCTCTCTCATTCACATCTTTTGACACATTCCTCAGCGTGTCCGCTTCACTGCCTTTGACTTTTTTCAGTTCTATCCTTAGCCACCTCTTTCCTCTCCAATTAAAACAATAAAAAGCCAACATGAATTGTCTAATCCTCCCGAACAAAGGAATGAATTTGAACCGTAAGAGCAGTCGCCGGTGGAGCGAATGCGCCGCTGGAGGGAGATCCGGAGGTCAGACGCGTGCGCTCTACAGTGTACAGTAATGATGAGGGGTTCAAACACTCGCTCTTAACCCCGAGAGAGCGAGGAGTGAAGTGGATCTGCAGGCTCCCAGGGGACCCCCGGAGAACAGGGAGGTTGTCACTATGGTAACGCTTCATTATTTCTTCGCTGGGAGGATAGAGATGGACCTGTGGGTCTCCGGGCCATCCCGAATCTCCTCCCTCCTGAAGATGTAACACTGTACGACAAGCGTCTTTTTGTGTTTTTAGGTTGTTTCATCATGCAAAATAGATTTAAAATGAAATTTTGGGCTTTGGTAGGGTGGGTAGAGGAGTGAGCAGAATGTTAGGATCGCACAAGGGTTAAGCACCGAGCTCATTGAGTGCGCAGTGGTGTTTAAAGCCTTCTGGGAGGACAAATCGATCGGTTTTGACACTTTTTTTTTGAGAGCTGTTTGCTGTTGTTTCCTCAGCCATTAGTTTCTTTGAAAAACTAAAAACATCCAAGCCAGGAGGTCTCAAACTCAATTCCTGGAGGCCCCTGCTGGTTTCTGTTCCAACCCTGACTTGAGACACACCAGCAGCTGCAAACAAGCCAAGAGGAGCTTCATTAGTGGAATCAGGTGTGTTGAGTTAAGGCTGGAGAGAAACTGAATTGAGTTTGAGACCCCTGATCACAGCACGAAAGGCCTGAGGATGATGAGAGTGTTGGTGTGGCGCTGAAGGGACAGGTCGCTCTTTTGGACATCTTCCGGATGTAATCAATGCTTTTGAACGCTTTCGGATCAGGTTTAGCTCTGAGATCTGATCCCAGACCTCCATGTTCTCACGCTCAAGGACAGTGAAAGAAAATCTGCAGCGTTTGGAGAACTTCCTCGTGTTTTACTGGAAACTCTAGAGCTCCTCTTTAGCGCTGCAGGATGTGAGCGTGGTGTGTTCGACGAGCTTCGATTCATCAGATAGACGCTCGTTATTGATTCGCTCACTCTGTAGCAGTGGGCTGATTTCATGTTTGGCTCATCTCGTGTTCTGCTGCTCCAAGCGATTCTGATGCACGCTGTTCTAACATTATTTTAAAGACGTGATTGAAACCAGGAGAAATGGAAAAGGATGATTCGTTTGTGGCTCTCAGTTTGAGCTCATGGCTTGTTGGTGGAGCTCGGAGAAATGCAGAAACACATGCTGGTGTTTGTGCTGGCAGACTCTCAGACCGTATGTGCGAGCATGGAGCGTGTCGATGGTTCT
>UELW01000961.1:0-20535 GCA_900490495.1 Danionella dracula | reverse complement strand
CTCTCTACTCCATCCTCCCTTCCTCCTACCTATCTCTCTCTCTCCCTCTCTCTCTGTCTCTCTCTCTCTCTCTCTCTGTGTCTCTCCTCTCTCTCTGTCTCTCTCTCTCTCCCTCTCTGTCTCTCTCTCCCTCTCTGTCTCTCTCTCCCCGGCTGACGCTCGTCTTCTCCCGCGCAGGTGCTGTCGGAGCTCACGCAGGGTGACATGGCGGCCGCTGACACGCTGGTCGTGGAGGGAGAGGTGGATTTCGAGGTTAACGAGGAAGATCTGGAGGACTCCGTGTCTCTGGCGTCCGACCTGGACTCTGAGGATCTGGACCAGATTCACGACGCTGAGCAGCAGATGCAGAGCAGCAAGAAGAAGAAGAAGAGGTTAGCTCCTTCCTTCCTTTACTCTGTTTGTTTGTTACGGTCCACGTGGAGCGAGGCTAGAGTCACATCCTGGCGTTCTCGTTGTCCTGGTGTGCTAGAGCTCTCGCAGATCAAGCTCTCTGCTTATCCATTGGCTGGCTCCGCCTCATGACTCAGCCAATCACCTGCTGAGAGACAATGCTAACTACTTCTTAGTCTTAAAAGCAAAGTTTATGATGCTTGAATGTTGGAAGCTTAAGGCTGCAAATTAGAATGAAGGTCGAGGGAAGTAACATAACATAACATCAATTATAATGTTATTAAATATAATATTATAATAATTAACATAAACATAAAAATTTTTCTTAATGCTAGAATGAATTAGCAAGTGTTAATACTGATGCTAGCAGGAGTTGACATGAAAGTAGCTTGATGCTAACATGGTTTAGCAAAGGATTGGCATGAATTAGCAAGGAGTTAGCTTGATGCTAACATGTTAGTTAATGGTAGCATAAACCTAATCACGTCCTTGTAGGGTTGGGTCGATGACTGATGTTGGGTTGGCATCAGCGATGTCTCAATGACTCACGAGGGACTGACTGAAGGTGCTTAGCTCAGGTGGTTTCATGTGACTTCCTCTGCGTCTTGGATCAAGTGGGTCTGCTGTGCGTCTCAAACTCACGGTAGAGTTACTGATGTTTGCCTTCCACGTGCTCTCCCAGATATCACCGACTGAGCTTCATCGCCCAACGCTACTTCCTGTCATGTGATGAGTGTGACTTCAACAGTGATTACCTTGAGTTAACGAGGAATTTGGTTGAGACTAGCTAGAATTAGCATTACGTAACATGATGCATTAATTGGCAAGTGATTAGCATCATGCTAGCACGGTATTGCAAAATCCCGTTACCATACCGGTTTTCTCACACCGGTGTAGCGCCCGCCCTAAATCATACTAACATGAGGCTAATAACTTGCTAATGCATGCTAACCTCATGTTAAATAACTTGTGGATCCATCTCGTTAATACATTTCATAAATTCAGCTTCGTTTTGCTTGCACACGCTCAATTAATGTGATGTTTTGACGAGGAGATGAATGGTCTGCTGCCCTCTGGTGGAGCGGATGAGATGTGAGGCGAGCGCTTGTTCAGAGAGCGCAAGAGGAAGCTACTCCGGTGCAGAGACTGCGTCAGCGCTGTTCTGAAAAACTCCGTCAGCCAGAAAGAACTAAACGACAAAAAGTCGCCAGGAACAGCAGAAAATGTCGCTGGATTTGTCACTATTTGCTGGATTATAAAAAGTCGCTAAGTGGTCTGAAAAGTCGCTAAATCCAGCGACAAAGATGCTAAGTTGGCGACACACGATGGCTGGTGAGGACAGCTGCTTGGGGCGCCAGTTCAGACGGAACTCCCCTCAGCGCTCTCTTGCTGTTGGAAATTTGTGCGCGTAAATTTGATCATACGCGTGAGCAGAAAACTAATCGGCGCGCAAAAACAAACCGCTAGCTTTTTTCTATCCACGCGTGTCTCTGAGCGGGGAGAAGTCTTAATTCGCTCTTGTGATTGTGTTTCTCTCTCAAACCCTTTCCTCGATCGATCGATTGATTGATTGATTGATTCCTGCACTCGAGTGACTTTGATTTTTGTCCAAGATGTGTGGGACCTCGATCTCGGGGACCCATTTTCACCTTTTGAATTAAACAGGGGCAAAAACAGTTTTCAGTTCTCTGTAATCTGGCACTTAAAATAAGATTCAAATGCAAATTTAGCCTCTAATGTTATTAAGGTCTACTAAAATATAACGTCCAATTTTCCTTGTCATATGCAGATGACAAGGAAACAGGAAGCAGATGATGTAAAACAGAGTGAAAAATATTGTGATATGAATTTTAATCCTTATAACCCACCTCTAGCATGAATTAACAAGTGATTAGAATCCTGCTAGCTATTTTCGTTAATGATTAGCATCGTGCTAACGTGAAATAGCAACCGATGAGAGTCGTGTTAGCACAGAAACCGTGAGATTAGAATCAAATTTTCAGTGACAAAGTTAAGCCAATAGGGAATTTAAGAACTCTTAAGAGTCCAGGGGTCAAATACTTTTGCACCTGCTCAGCATGTTCGTACTCAGACCGATGATTGTAAGTGTTTAGGTTTAACACCTGTCTGTAATTCGACTGTTGTCAGTTTTCTATATATTTTTATTCTGTTGTATGTCTGTCTTTTATAGTACATCCTAGTTTTATAGTACTTTGTATTTATTTGTATTTTATTTTTTCTAAATTTCTTCTTTGTATTTGTATATTTATATTTTTAAATAAGCACTGGAAAAATAATTTCCTTCGGGATTAATAAAGAAATATCTTATCTTATCTTAAATTTCTAGGAGATTCAGAGAGAATTCTCAATGTTATTACGCTCTCGTGTTTTCAGAGTCTCCTTCCAGGAACCCGACGACGGAGAAGCTGCGCACACGAACGAGCTGCTGGTGGAGCTGGAGGACGAAGACGAGAAGAAGGAGCGCGAGACCAACATGTGGTTCAGCAAGGTGAGGCTGCTCCTCTAAACCAGCCGGAGCCGGCCTGTGCCGCGTGTAACCGCTGTCGTCTCGCAGGATATTTTCGCGGAGCTGGATCTGAACGACGACACGGACGCGCTGAGCGAACTCACCCACACGCACCTGCTGCAGGAGAAACGGGGGAAGAAGAGGAAGGCGGAGCCAGACACACAGGAAGCAGCGCTGGCCCCGCCCACACAGGAAGTGAAAAAGGGGGATGAGGAGGAGAACACGGTCTCTGAGGATGACAGCAGCGATGATGAGAAGTGAGGACCTAATTATTAACTCTTTTTCTTTCGTTGAGTTTGTAACTGATTGTTTTGGAAAACACTAACACAGCCTTTTTAAAACGATGCTTTTACAAGATTTTTTTTATTTAGTTTAAAGAAAAAGTAAAAGAAATGTCGGTGGTCCTGACTCGTTTCTAAACCAGGATTGGTTTGCAGACTGCCTCCAGTGACCAATCATGCTGGAGTGAATTAGGACAGCCCTAATTTTTTGTTAAGTTAATGCTTGCATTGCTAACATGAATTAGTAAGTGATTAGCATGATGCTAGCATGAATTAGAAAGCAGAAGGGGTAATGCTAGCAGGAATTAGGACGTGATTAGCATGATGCTACCATGAATTAGAAAGCAGAAGGGGTAATGCTGGCAGGAATTAGGAAGTGATTAGCATGATGCTAGCATGAATTAGAAAGCAGAAGGGGTAATGCTGGCAGGAATTAGGAAGTGATTAGCATGATGCTAGCATGAATTAGAAAGCAGAAGGGGGTAATGCTAGCAGGAATTATGAAGTGATTAGCATGATGCTAGCATGAATTAGAAAGCAGAAGGGGTAATGCTAGCAGGAATTAGGACGTGATTAGCATGATGCTAGCATGAATTAGAAAGCAGAAGGGGTAATGCTGGCAGGAATTAGGAAGTGATTAGCATGATGCTAGCATGAATTAGAAAGCAGAAGGGGTAATGCTGGCAGGAATTAGGAAGTGATTAGCATGATGCTAGCATGAATTAGAAAGCAGAAGGGGTAATGCTGGCAGGAATTAGGAAGTGATTAGCATGATGCTAGCATGAATTAGAAAGCAGAAGGGGTAATGCTAGCAGGAATTATGAAGTGATTAGCATGATGCTAGCATGAATTAGAAAGCAGAAGGGATAATGCTAGCAGGAATTAGGACGTGATTAGCATGATGCTAGCATGAATTAGAAAGCAGAAGGGGTAATGCTGGCAGGAATTAGGAAGTGATTAGCATGATGCTAGCATGAATTAGAAAGCAGAAGGGGTAATGCTGGCAGGAATTAGGAAGTGATTAGCATGATGCTAGCATGAATTAGAAAGCAGAAGGGGTAATGCTGGCAGGAATTAGGAAGTGATTAGCATGATGCTTGCATGAATTAGAAAGCAGAAGGGGTAATGCTGGCAGGAATTAGGAAGTGTTTAGCATGATGCTAGCATGAATTAGAAAGCAGAAGGGGTAATGCTGGCAGGAATTAGGAAGTGATTAGCATGATGCTAGCATGAATTAGAAAGCAGAAGGGGTAATGCTAGCAGGATTTAGGAAGTGATTAGCATGATGCTAGCATGAATTAGAAAGCAGAAGGGGTAATGCTGGCAGGAATTAGTAAGTGATTAGCATGATGCTACCATGAATTAGAAAGCAGAAGGGGTAATGCTAGCAGGAATTAGTAAGTGATTAGCATGATGCTACCATGAATTAGAAAGCAGAAGGGGTAATGCTAGCAGGAATTAGGAAGTGATTAGCATGATGCTTGCATGAATTATAAAGCAGAAGGGGTAATGCTAGCAGGAATTAGGAAGTGATTAGCATGATGCTAGCATGATTTAGAAAGCAGAAGGGGTAATGCTGGCAGGAATTAGGAAGTGATTAGCATGATGCTAGCATGAATTAGAAAGCAGAAGGGGTAATGCTAGCAGGAATTATGAAGTGATTAGCATGATGCTAGCATGAATTAGAAAGCAGAAGGGGTAATGCTAGCAGGAATTAGGACGTGATTAGCATGATGCTAGCATGAATTAGAAAGCAGAAGGGGTAATGCTGGCAGGAATTAGGAAGTGATTAGCATGATGCTAGCATGAATTAGAAAGCAGAAGGGGTAATGCTGGCAGGAATTAGTAAGTGATTAGCATGATGCTACCATGAATTAGAAAGCAGAAGGGGTAATGCTGGCAGGAATTAGTAAGTGATTAGCATGATGCTACCATGAATTAGAAAGCAGAAGGGGTAATGCTAGCAGGAATTAGGAAGTGATTAGCATGATGCTTGCATGAATTAGAAAGCAGAAGGGGTAATGCTGGCAGGAATTAGGAAGTGTTTAGCATGATGCTAGCATGAATTAGAAAGCAGAAGGGGTAATGCTGGCAGGAATTAGGAAGTGATTAGCATGATGCTAGCATGAATTAGAAAGCAGAAGGGGTAATGCTAGCAGGAATTAGGAAGTGATTAGCATGATGCTAGCATGAATTAGAAAGCAGAAGGGGTAATGCTAGCAGGAATTAGGACGTGATTAGCATGATGCTAGCATGAATTAGAAAGCAGAAGGGGTAATGCTAGCAGGAATTAGGAAGTGATTAGCATGATGCTTGCATGAATTAGAAAGCAGAAGGGGTAATGCTAGCAGGAATTAGGAAGTGATTAGCATGATGCTAGCATGAATTAGAAAGCAGAAGGGGTAATGCTGGCAGGAATTAGGAAGTGATTAGCATGATGCTAGCATGAATTAGAAAGCAGAAGGGGTAATGCTAGCAGGAATTATGAAGTGATTAGCATGATGCTAGCATGAATTAGAAAGCAGAAGGGGTAATGCTAGCAGGAATTAAGACGTGATTAGCATGATGATAGCATGAATTAGAAAGCAGAAGGGGTAATGCTGGCAGGAATTAGGAAGTGATTAGCATGATGCTAGCATGAATTAGAAAGCAGAAGGGGTAATGCTGGCAGGAATTAGGAAGTGATTAGCATGATGCTAGCATGAATTAGAAAGCAGAAGGGTAATGCTGGCAGGAATTAGTAAGTGATTAGCATGATGCTAGCATGAATTAGAAAGCAGAAGGGGTAATGCTAGCAGGAATTAGGAAGTGATTAGCATGATGCTAGCATGAATTAGAAAGCAGAAGGGTAATGCTGGCAGGAATTAGTAAGTAATTAGCATGATGCTAGCATGAATTAGAAAGCAGAAGGGGTAATGCTGGCAGGAATTAGGAAGTGATTAGCATGATGCTAGCATGAATTAGAAAGCAGAAGGGGTAATGCTGGCAGGAATTAGGAAGTGATTAGCATGATGCTAGCATGAATTAGAAAGCAGAAGGGGTAATGCTGGCAGGAATTAGGAAGTGATTAGCATGATGCTAGCATGAATTAGAAAGCAGAAGGGGTAATGCTAGCAGGAATTAGGAAGTGATTAGCATGATGCTAGCATGAATTAGAAAGCAGAAGGGTAATGCTGGCAGGAATTAGTAAGTAATTAGCATGATGCTAGCATGAATTAGAAAGCAGAAGGGGTAATGCTGGCAGGAATTAGGAAGTGATTAGCATGATGCTAGCATGAATTAGAAAGCAGAAGGGGTAATGCTAGCAGGAATTAGGAAGTGATTAGCATGATGCTAGCATGAATTAGAAAGCAGAAGGGGTAATGCTAGCAGGAATTAAGAAGGGATTAGCCTGTTGACATGAAGTAACAAGCCGTTGACATGATGCTAGCTTGAGTCAGCATGGGTTAATTCATGCTAGAATTACGTTAAACACAACATTAGCATAAATCTTTTTATTAATTTACAAATAAATTAACCAGGGAAGTTTTTAGAAGTCAAATCAAATTGGGTTTATTCTCTCTCTCTCTCTTGGGGGAGAGAAATTGAACATGCACAGATGAGCAAACACACTGGAAACTGCTGAGATGGAAGAAGGACAACTCTCCACAAGAGGGGGTCATAATCATGAGGTCGTAAATGCCAGAGGGTGTGATACGAAGAAACCTCAACTCAAGTCAAAACCTTTTTAAACACATTATTTAAATAACAGCATTTTGCGAATTGCTTTCAGCCACTATCTGAGCGTAATTAAATAGTTTCCAAAACCTGTGCTACATGTGCAGATGTTTCTAAAGCAGGATTGGTGTGCGCCTCCACTGAGCTGCCTTCCGTGACCAATCATGGTTCAGAGTGAATAAGGACCGCCCACATCATCCATCCATCATGTGAAAACAGAACAATTAGACGTTTGTTTAAATGACGAAAAATTTGTCAACACCTTTCCTTGTATTTTGAATCATATGTTAATGAATATAAATAATGGTTTCTATTGTAGATGTGCATTTATTTAAATGAAAACTCAGTTTATTGACTTTATTGGGTATTTTAATTACTTTTTAACAACGTATTCAAACAATGAAACAAATATTAAGTTAGGAATTAAATGAAAATGTTTGTTAATGAAGCAAGTTATTTTTCTCCTAACGAGCGAGGCTAGAGTCACATCCTGGCGTTCTCGTTGTCCTGGTGTGCTAGAGCTCTCGCAGATCAAGCTCTCTGCTTATCCATTGGCTGGCTCCGCCTCATGACTCAGCCAATCACCTGCGGAGAGACACGCCCACAAATGTTGTTTTATTTTTGTTAAATATTTTTCTTTGTAAATGTTAGCAAGCAGTTTAACCTAAAAATAATGTACTAATAAGTTAGTGTTGTTTTTAATTGTCTGTAAGGTAAGATATTTTGACTCTTGTTGGTTTGATGTGAACAGGGAAATAGCGCAGATGAAAGAAGCCTCTGCGGCCGGCGGCTCGAGGGAAGCAGTCGAAGACGCCGACTTTCAAGTGGTTCCCGTTGAGAAGTCGAGTCAGTGAGACCAGTTTAATTCATTCTCAATTTGGAACTTGCTCCTGTTTTTTTATTATTGTGATTTAAATCTGCTAACGAGCGAGGCTAGAGTCACATCCTGGCGTTCTCGTTGTCCTGGTGTGCTAGAGCTCTCGCAGATCAAGCTCTCTGCTTATCCATTGGCTGGCTCCGCCTCATGACCCAGCCAATCACCTGCTGAGAGACACGCCCACAAACTCTCACGTTGTTTTAACTCCATTCGTTTCACATTGAAAGAACCTGAAGCTTTCTAACAGATTTCCTCTCTCCAGATAAACGTGCACGTCTTCTGAACGCAGAGGGTCTGGCTCTCGGTGCCCAGATCGCCACATCTAAGAAGAGAACGAGGGACCTGATCGATGGCTCCTTCCACAGGTCGGTTTGTGAATGAGTCTAGGTCTTGTAACTGTTTGATGTCTGAGATCGTTGTTTGGTGTCTCTGTCTGGGTCTGACATCTTTCCACAGTGGTCAAGGTTTGCTGTCTAGAATCGTGGTTTGGCGTCTGGGTTCAGAGATGGGTGTTCGGAGTCTAGGTTTGGGTTAGGCAGCTGGCTTTGGTCAGTGGCTGTTAAAATTCTACTTTGGGATTGTGGTTTTGGGGTTGGGCTGGGTTGTGCATATGGTCTTAGTTATTGGGTGTTTGGGATTGTCGGATTGTGATTGGGATCTAGTTCTTGGATTGTCATTGGACATCTGGGTTAGGTGTCTGAGATCACTGTTTGGTGTCTGGGTCTGGCTTTTGGTTTTGTTGTTTGCCTTCGGGGTCATTGGTGAGAGAGTATAGTATCCGGGTTTGTAGCTGGGTGTCAGGGATTAATGGTTGTCTGGAATCATCAGTGAGAGCTTCTGTTTGTGCGATTGTCATTCTGTGCCATTTGTCTCTTGGGTTTGTCATCAAGCTCCTGGGTTTATGATTGCCATTTGGTATCTGGGTTTATGGTTCATCATCTGGTATAGGTTGTTGTCTGGGATCGTCGTTTGGTGTCTGGTTTTGGGATTGTTGTTGGTTGTCTGGGATCGTCGTTTGGTCTCTGGTTTTGGGATTGTTGTTGGTTCTCTGGGATCATCGTTTGGTGTCTGGTTTTGGGATTGTTGTTGGTTGTCTGGGATCGTCGTTTGGTCTCTGGTTTTGGGAATGTTGTTGGTTCTCTGGGATCGTCGTTTGGTCTCTGGTTTCGGGATCGTTGTTGGTTCTCTGGGATCGTTGTTTGGTGTCTGGTTTTGGGATCGTTGTTGGTTCTCTGGGATCGTCGTTTGGTGTCTGGTTTTGGGATTGTTGTTGGTTCTCTGGGATCGTCGTTTGGTGTCTGGTTTTGGGATTGTTGTTGGTTGTCTGGGATCGTCGTTTGGTGTCTGGTTTTGGGATTGTTGTTGGTTCTCTGGGATCGTCGTTTGGTGTCTGGTTTTGGGATTGTTGTTGGTTCTCTGGGATCATCGTTTGGTGTCTGGTTTTGGGATTGTTGTTGGTTCTCTGGGATCGTCGTTTGGTCTCTGGTTTTGGGATTGTTGTTGGTTCTCTGGGATCGTCGTTTGGTCTCTGGTTTTGGGAATGTTGTTGGTTCTCTGGGATCGTCGTTTGGTCTCTGGTTTCGGGATCGTTGTTGGTTCTCTGGGATCGTCGTTTGGTCTCTGGTTTTGGGATTGTTGTTGGTTCTCTGGAATCGTCGTTTGGTCTCTGGTTTTGGGAATGTTGTTGGTTCTCTGGGATCGTTGTTTGGTCTCTGGTTTCGGGATCGTTGTTGGTTCTCTGGGATCGTTGTTTGGTGTCTGGTTTTGGGATCGTTGTTGGTTCTCTGGGATCGTCGTTTGGTGTCTGGTTTTGGGATTGTTGTTGGTTCTCTGGGATCGTCGTTTGGTGTCTGGTTTTGGGATTGTTGTTGGTTGTCTGGGATCGTCGTTTGGTGTCTGGTTTTGGGATTGTTGTTGGTTCTCTGGGATCGTCGTTTGGTGTCTGGTTTTGGGATTGTTGTTGGTTCTCTGGGATCGTCGTTTGGTGTCTGGTTTTGGGATTGTTGTTGGTTCTCTGGGATCGTCGTTTGGTGTCTGGTTTTGGGATTGTTGGTTCTCTGGGATCGTCGTTTGGTCTCTGGTTTTGGGATTGTTGTTGGTTCTCTGGGATCGTTGTTTGTTCTCTGGTTTTGGGATCGTTCTTGGTTCTCTGGGATCGTCGTTTGGTCTCTGGTTTTGGGATTGTTGTTGGTTCTCTGGGATCGTCGTTTGTTCTCTGGTTTTGGGATCGTTCTTGGTTCTCTGGGATCGTCGTTTGGTGTCTGGTTTTGGGATCGTTGTTGGTTCTCTGGGATCGTCGTTTGGTGTCTGGTTTTGGGATTGTTGTTGGTTCTCTGGGATTGTCGTTTGGTCTCTGGTTTTGGGATTGTTGTTGGTTCTCTGGGATCGTCGTTTGTTCTCTGGTTTTGGGATCGTTCTTGGTTCTCTGGGATCGTCGTTTGGTCTCTGGTTTTGGGATTGTTGTTGGTTCTCTGGGATCGTCGTTTGGTGTCTGGTTTTGGGATTGTTGTTGGTTCTCTGGTTTTGGGATTGTTGTTGGTTCTCTGGGATCGTCGTTTGGTGTCTGGTTTTGGGATTGTTGTTGGTTCTCTGGGATCGTCGTTTGGTCTCTGGTTTTGGGATTGTTGTTGGTTGTCTGGGATCGTCGTTTGGTCTCTGGTTTTGGGAATGTTGTTGGTTGTCTGGGATCGTCGTTTGGTCTCTGGTTTTGGGATCGTTCTTGGTTCTCTGGGATCGTCGTTTGGTCTCTGGTTTTGGGATTGTTGTTGGTTCTCTGGGATCGTCGTTTGTTCTCTGGTTTTGGGATCGTTCTTGGTTCTCTGGGATCGTCGTTTGGTCTCTGGTTTTGGGATTGTTGTTGGTTGTCTGGGATCGTCGTTTGGTCTCTGGTTTTGGGATCGTTCTTGGTTGTCTGGGATCGTCGTTTGGTCTCTGGTTTTGGGATTGTTGTTGGTTGTCTGGGATCGTCGTTTGGTCTCTGGTTTTGGGATTGTTGTTGGTTGTCTGGGATCGTCGTTTGGTCTCTGGTTTTGGGATTGTTGTTGGTTGTCTGGGATTGTCGTTTGGTGTCTGGTTTTGGGATTGTTGTTGGTTCTCTGGGATCGTCGTTTGGTCTCTGGTTTTGGGAATGTTGTTGGTTCTCTGGGATCGTCGTTTGTTCTCTGGTTTTGGGATCGTTCTTGGTTCTCTGGGATCGTCGTTTGGTCTCTGGTTTTGGGATTGTTGTTGGTTCTCTGGGATCGTCGTTTGTTCTCTGGTTTTGGGATCGTTCTTGGTTCTCTGGGATCGTCGTTTGGTCTCTGGTTTTGGGATTGTTGTTGGTTCTCTGGGATCGTCGTTTGGTCTCTGGTTTTGGGATCGTTGTTGGTTGTCTGGGATCGTCGTTTGGTGTCTGGTTTTGGGATAGTTGTCGGTTGCCTTGTTATTGCAGTCATTGGGTGTCTGAGTCTGTCTTCTAAGTTTGTAGTTGGACGTCTTGGTTCATACTGGGGTGTATATCATATGGGATTGCCGTAGGGCTGCTTAGGGGGCTTTCAGGATTTTGGGATTGTTTTGGGTTTGGCATCTGTGAAATAATTCCCTTTTTTTTTACAGGTTAAATTTTAACCATGATTTAGGGGATCTATTAGTTGCTGATATTAAAAGCATAAGCTTTTAGACATTTATTTAAAAGCGATTATATAAAATTTGTTAAACAAACATTCGAGGCTAGAGTCACATCCTGGCGTTCTCGTTGTCCTGGTGTGCTAGAGCTCTCGCAGATCAAGCTCTCTGCTTATCCATTGGCTGGCTCCGCCTCATGACTTAGCCAATCACCTGCTGAGGGACAGCTCGTTTAAAAGGGCATTTGACAGAACAAGGTCAAACACTGTCTTTACCAGAATGTTTGTTCTTGCAGGTTTGCTCACTCTGAGGAGACGACGGAGGTTCCAGCATGGTTTGTGGACGATGAGAAGAAGCACCGGAGGAAACCGATCCCTCTCTCCAGAGAAATGGTGGAGGAGTACAAGCAGAAGTGGAAAGAGATCAACGCTCGGCCAATCAAACGAGTGGCAGAGGCTAAAGCACGGAAGAAGAGACGGGTCAGAACCAGATTCATTTCCTTTGATTAACAAGTTTCGTTCCAAATATTGAGTTAACCACTTTTAATCCAGTGTAGCTGAAATGACGTTAAATCTTTTCTTAATACAAACGTAATCTAAAATTTGTCAAGCATGAAATTTGATCTGAGTTTCTCAATTTTACGCTGTTTTTGTGCTTTGTTTTGAGGGTTTAATCCTGATTGTGATCGTGTTTTCAGATGCTGAAGAAGATGGAGCAGGCCAAGAAGAAAGCAGAGTCTGTGGTGAACACTGTGGACATCACTGAGCGGGAGAAGATGGCTCAGCTCAAGAGGTCCGTTCAATCCAGAGTGTTTTTGTTCAGGCCAGATAATGTTATCTATCCTCAGAAATCATGCTTGTCTTGTGTCAAGGATTTGATGTTAAGTGTTAAAAACTTTATTTTTGTTTGACTATAATACATGAAAAATGTTTACTTTTTTATGGTGCTGTTCTTTGTCTATCGTTGTGTAGAAGAGAATTTTGTCAGTAGAATATAGATTTATATTGTGGTTAGACTAAAATATAGTTCTTGACTTTCAGCCGTTTCCCTATATTTAGATTGTATAAAAATTTTAACAACGCATGTTTTATGAAGGGGAGTTATTTTATTAGGATGAGCGAGGCTAGAGTCACATCCTGGCGTTCTCGTTGTCCTGGTGTGCTAGAGCTCTCGCAGATCAAGCTCTCTGCTTATCCATTGGCTGGCTCCGCCTCATGACTCAGCCAATCACCTGCTGAGAGACATTTTTTGAGACAACGTCCAGTTGGTTGCCGCTCTGTGATGTCACTGGCGTCTGGCCGCTCGGCTCTTTGAGATAAAAATGACAGCAATAATTCTAATGAAGCTGATGTTTTTGTTTTAAATCTCTAATTGCAGCATCTATAAGAAGGCTGGCGTGGGGAAAGAAAAGCGCGAACTCACGTACATCGTTGCGAAGAAAGGTGTCGGCCGCAAAGTTCGCCGCCCCGCTGGAGTCAAGGGAGCGTTCCGGGTGGTTGATGGGCGCATGAAAAAGGACACTAAAGCCGCTCAGAGGAGGGATGCCAAGAGCCAGGGCAACAAAGGAGGGAAGGGCAACAAAGGAGGGAAGGGCAACAAAGGAGGGTGGGGTAATAAAGGTGGACGAGGAATGAAGTCAGGAAAAGGGCGACCCAAGTAAGAAGGGACTGATGGAGGAAGACCCTGAGTGCCTCCGCAGTAACCAAGAAAACTGATGGCTAGCTCTCAAGGCTTGGAGAACGTTCTCTTGAATAAATGCTCACGTAAAAAACCTTTCGATTCTTTATTACTGATGAAAAGCATTTTCCCAAACTGATGGTTAAAATGGGTTTGTGAGTAAACCGTCTCTTTTGGAAACTGTACAGAACAAAGAGTTTAAGCGTAGTACTTTTTAAGATTCGAACGAGTGTTTTTGTGAGAAGGGGTGGAGGAAGTGGAGAGGCCATTTAGAAAAAGACCAAATAAGGAAAAAGCTGAGCTTCGCTGGAGAAAGACTTGTGAGACGAACGAGAGAGTGAACCAACAGCCAATCAGAGGCGGCGCTGAGCGGTGGTCTTTGCAGCGCTGTGGTAATAGCGCTGAATGCTAATCGTGTAGCGTGTGGTGTACATGTTCCTGTGTTTGTGGGAAAGAATGTGATGGATGATATTTTAAATAAATATTTACAAGAGAACTTTTGTTTCTTCCTTATTTGTGTGTTGTGTTGAGTGTAATAATGCTGCTGTTATGTTAATGTATCGAACTATTGTATGGTTAGACAGTACAACAAAAAACTCAATATAACCATAAATTATCCTCACAATGCTTTAAACTGTTAATTCTGACTCGGTTCATTAGAATTGTGTAACTGAACCCTGAAATTGATTTGTTCCTGCAGCTTCCTCTCCGGTTTCTGCCACTGAAGAGAGAATTCTGAGAGAAAAATTTTTTTTTTATTGTGACTTGTTATGAGTCCTTATAATTTTATCTCGTGGATTAAAAACACAATATATTTTTTTCTTTTCAGTAGTAAAAACGGGCTTCTATACTTTTTTAGTGACCTTTTAAGGTGCCACATGGTCCCTTGTTTAGTGGAAAATAGTTAAATAAAACTCAGAGTTGTGTAAAATATGTAATTTTTTTTTTTATTGTAGACCGAATATAGAAGCCTCTCTATCGGCTCCAGAAGGGAAGTGTCCCTCCTCACAGAGCCCAGAGCTTGATCCTAACCCTAGAAGTAACGTCTGTCCCAGACGAGAGGAGAAGATGGAAGAGAATAAAGTTACAGAAGCTACTTTCTACAGTTACTAAAGACACCGGCACAGAAAGAGCTGAAACTGTCAAATTGTAGAGAATACAAACTCAAAGTAGATGGTGGTCATCTGCCACAAAGGCCCTTCAAGGTGGTGCACGATCCCTTTAAAACAGAAGGAACTTTTAAGGCTCCTCTGATATTTTTTTTACGTGCCACAGTCTCTAAGGTGGTGTAGTGTCCCTTTTTAAGGCTCCTCTGATCTCATTTCAGATTCAGATTTTATTTGTCACAAACATATACAGAGTACGACGTGCAGTGAAATGTATTGTACGACTGTCCAACCTGTAACCATTTAAGGGATGAAAAGATTGAATAGAAATTAAAGTAAAATATAAATAAGAAAACAAACAGGTATGAATTTAAATAAGAGTACAAAGATTCAAAAATATAACAATATATATAATACAAATGGAATAAAGTACAAAATGCAGGAGATGTGACGTGCAGGAATGCAAGTGATTTGTGTGTGACAGATGGTCACTAAAGTGCCGTGTGGATGTCTTTAAAGTGACTTGCGCTGTTTCAAGTCCACGATTCTGCAAACTGTGCTGAGTGTGAGGAGAATCTGTGGAGTGAGAGGTTAGTGATGAGTGATGGTTGGAAAGTCTGTCTTTATGTGCCCGGTGTGTCCCTGTTTAGAGTCCGAATGGCATGCTGGAAGAAGCTCCTCCTCATTCTCTCTGTGTTTGCCTTCAAGGAGCGGAAACGCTTTCCTGAACGCAACAGTGAGAAGAGTCCAATGTCAGGACGTCTGAGGTCCTTCACAATCTTCCTGGCTCTGGTCCTGCACCGCTTGTTGTAGATGTCTTGCAGGTCTGGGAGCTCGGTGTGGATGGTACGCTCAGCTCAACGTACCACCCTCTGTAGGGCTCGCCGGTCCTGCATGGTGCTGTTCCC
Organism: Danionella dracula; assembly: GCA_900490495.1. Taxonomy (NCBI): domain Eukaryota; kingdom Metazoa; phylum Chordata; class Actinopteri; order Cypriniformes; family Danionidae; genus Danionella; species Danionella dracula. The sequence continues at coordinate 5,449 of UELW01000961.1, read as the reverse complement.
GAACCAGGAAGTGATGCTGCCTGTCAAGACGCTCTCAATGATGCTGTTGTAAAAAGTCTTTAGTACCTGAGAGGGTAGTTTAAAGTCCCTTAAGCGTCTCAGGTGGTATAGACGCTGCCGGGCCTTCTTCACCAGGGAGTTGGTGTGGCAGGACCAAGACAAGTCCTGCGTGATGTGTTCACCGAGGTACCGGAAGCTGTCCACTCTCTCCACTGGAGTCCCGTTGATGGAAGCAGGGCTGTATGTTCGCTCCTGCTTTGTACTGAAGTCCACTATTAGCTCCTTAGTCTTGCTGACGTTCAGGAGGAGATTGTTCTCCTGGCACCATCTCTCCAGGTTTATGATCTCCTGTAGGTAGGCCGTCTCAGCGTTGTTGGAGATCAGTCCAACCACGACAGTGTCGTCAGCAAACTTGATTATGGTGGTGGAGTTAAAAGTGGCCACACAGTCATATATGTACAGCGAGAACAGCAGGGGGCTCAGAACACAGCCCTGGGGGGCTCCAGTGCTGAGAGTGATGGAGGATGTGGTGTGTTTTCCCATCCTTACTGCTTGTGGTCTGTCTGTTAGGAAGTTGGAGATCCACTGACACAGGAGTGGGCTGAGACCCAGGACCTCCAACTTCAATGTGAGTGTAGAGGGAATTATGGTGTTGAATGCTGAACTGTAGTCAACAAACAGCATTCTTGCATAAATTCCTTTTCTGCAGTCCAAGTGGCTCGTTGTTGTGTGGAGGAGGAGTGAAATGGCGTCCTCCGTAGACCGGTTTTGTCTGTAAGCAAACTGGAGTGGATCTAGTGTGTCTGGCAGTGTTGTAGTGATAAAATCTCTGAGAAGTCTTTCAAAGCACTTCATCACCACTGATGTCAGGGCTACAGGGCGGTAGTCATTGAGGCTCGCGGGCTGCGGTTTCTTTGGGACAGGAACAATGGTGGACTGCTTGAAGCTTGAGGGGACTATAGATTGTTCCAGGGAGAGATTGAATATCTCTGTGAACACCGGTCATTTAAGATGGCACAGTCTCTTAGGTGGCGTGATGTCCCTTTTTAAGGCTCCACCAGTCTCTTTCAAGGTGCCACAGTCTCTTAGGTGGTGTAGTGTCCCTTTTTAAGGCTCCACCAGTCTCTTTCAAGGTGCCACAGTCTCTTAGGTGGCGTACTGTCCCTTTTTAAGGCTCCACCAGTCTCTTTCAAGATGCCACAGTCTCTTGGGTGGCATAATGTCCGTTTTTAAGACTCCACCGGTCTTATTTAAGATGCCACAGTCTCTTAGGTGATGTAGTGTCCCTTTTTAATACTCCACCGGTCTCATTTAAGGTGCCACAGTCTCTTAGGTGACGTAGTGTCTTTTTTTGAGGTGCCACAGTTTCTTAGGTAGCGTAGTGTCCCTTTTTAAAGCTCCACCGGTCTCATTTAAGGTGCCACAGTCTCTTGGGTGGCGTACTGTGCCGGTTTTAAGACTGCACCGGTCTCATTAGGTGGCGTAGTGTCCCTTTTTAAGTGTCCACCGTTCTCATTTAAGGTGACGTATTGTCCCGTTTTAAGACTCCACTGGTCTCATTTAAGGTGCCACAAGGTCTCTTAGGTGGTGTAGTGTCCCTTTTTAATGCTCCACCAGTCTTTTTAAGGTGCCATAGTCTCTTAGGTGGTGTAGTATCCCTTTTTAAGTGTCCACCGGTCTTATGTAAGGTGTCGTAGTGTCCCTTTTTAAGGCTCCATCGGTCTCATTTTAAGGTGCCACAGTCTCTAAGGTGGTGTAGTGTCCCTTTTTAAGTCTCCACCGGTCTCATTTAAGGTGGTGTAGTGTCCCTTTTTAAGTCTCCACCGGTCTCATTTAAGGTGGCGTAGTGTCCCTTTTTAGGGCTCCATCGGTCTCATTTTAAGGTGGCACAGTCTCTTAGGTGGCGTAGTGTCTTAAGCCTGCCACAATCTCTTTTAAGGTGGTGTATTATTCCGTTAAGGTAGCATGGAGTGTCTCCTGTAAGGTTACTCACATTGTCTCTTAAGGGAGCTTTTAAGGTGTCACAATCTTTGAAGGTACCACGTTATGTTCTAGTTCTACTACAACTTTTGAAGGGGTTTTATGACATTTAAACTTGAAATAAAGACTGCAGGATTCCATAACTTGGTTTTGTTTGATTGATGTTTCTCTCTTAAAGTTCTGCCCGACCCTGGAGCGGGTGCAGCAGCACTTCTTACAGATCTGGTGAGAACCAAGCAGTGTGAATCTTTTTTTTAAGCTATTTTGAAAAACAAGTACAATTATTTGTTAGTAGTTTATTTTAAATGTGTTTTGGGATGTGTCGGTCCTGCTTCCTGACCCTCATGAAAGCCCCGTCAGTCTCTCTCCGTGGGCGGGCGAGCCTCGCGTCACTGAGCATCCCTCCCTCTCTCTCCCTCTCTCTCTCTCTCTCTCTCTCTCTCTCTCTCTCTCTCTCTCTCCCTCTCTCTCTCTCTCTCTCTCTCTCTCTCCTCTCTCTCTCTCTCTCTCTCAAGGTCTCACGGCTGACCGGACGATCCGTTATTGTGATCAGGACAATGACTGGCGTGTGCGGAGGGTTTAAAACCGGCTGTCCGCAGCGCACCCGGAGCACAATCTTCACGGGAGCCGTCGGGGAGCTGCGTGAGTACTGCTTTCACTCCTGATCGAGTATTATAGAGAAGAAAAGAGGAGGAGGAGGAGGAGAAGAAGAGATGGGGTGTGCTGCTCATGGCACGGTTTGTGAGGCCGATGAATAGTTCTGTTATTCCTCTGTGAATGGAGGATCTGTGCGGGAGCGCGGGTGGAGGAGAGAGATTCTGGTCCAGTCAGAACATACGTTTAGATAAAATCTCCTTAAAATCCTAGAAAAAAAGTTTTTAAAAGTGTCTGGTCTAGTCGAGGAAGTGAGGGTTATTGAGTCTTTGATTTAAGTTTAGTTAAGTGTGTTTGAGAAGGTTTTATATTTTGCGAGAACTTTAAATTGCTGCCGTTGGTTGAAGTTGAATCGGTGTGATGGAGGTGTAAGTTTGTGGAGCGATGTGAAGGTTTGTGCTGGAGGTCCGTGTTTGGCAGGGCTCCTGCGGCTCTGGGTGGTGCTGGCCCCGTTTGTGCTGAGCAATCGATTGGCTTTGATCACGTTTATGAGCGCTGATTAAACCGCTGCGCTCTCATTGGCTGCTGCTTCAGCCAGGACCCGGAGAGCTGCGCTCTCATTGGCTGCTGCTTCAGCCAGGACCCGGAGAGCTGCGCTCTCGTTCGCTGCTGCTTCAGCCAGGACCCGGAGAGCTGCGCTCTCGTTCGCTGCTGCTTCAGCCAGGACCCGGAGAGCTGCGCTCTCATTCGCTGCTGCTTCAGCCAGGACCCGGAGAGCTGCGCTCTCGTTCGCTGCTGCTTCAGCCAGGACCCGAGAGCGCGCTCGTCTTCGCGTGCTGCTTCATCCAGGACCCAGAGCTGCGCTCCTCGTTCCTGCTGCTTCAGTCAGGACCCGGGAGAGCTGCGCTCTCGTTCGCTGCTGCTTCAGCCAGGACCCGGAGAGCTGCGCTCTCATTGCTGCTGCTTCAGCCCAGACCCGGAGAGCTGCTCTCATTGTGCTGCTGCTTCAGCCAGACCCGGAGCTGCGCTCTCATTTGCTGCCCTGCTTACACAGGACCCGGAGAGCTGCGCTCTCTTCGCTGCGCTTCAGCCGACCCGAGACTGCGCTCTCATTGTGGCTGCTTCAGCAGGACCCGGAGACTGCCTCCTCATTGGCTGCTATCAGCAGGACCCGAGAGCGCGCTCTATGCTGCTGCTTACCAGGACCCGGAGCGCGCTCTCTTGCTTCTGCTTCAGCCAGGACCCGGAGAGCTGCGCTCGTCGCTTCGCTGCTTCTGCTTCAGCCAGACCCAACTCGCTCGCGATTCGCTGCTTCAGCCAGGACCCGAGAGCTGCGCTCTCATTCCTGCTGCTTCAGCCAGGACCCGGAGAGCTGCGCTCTCATTGGCTGCTGCTTCAGCCAGGACCCGGAGAGCTGCGCTCTCATTGGCTGCTGCTTCAGCCAGGACCCGGAGAGCTGCGCTCTCATTTGCTGCTGCTTCAGCCAGGACCCGGAGAGCTGCGCTCTCATTTGCTGCTGCTTCAGCCAGGACCCGAGAGCTAGCGCTCTCATTGGCTGCTGCTTCAGCCAGGACCCGGAGAGCTGCACTCTCATTGGCTGCTGCTTCAGCCAGGACCCGGAGAGCTGCGCTCTCATTGGCTGCTGCTTCAGCCAGGACCCGGAGAGCTGCGCTCTCGTTCGCTGCTGCTTCAGCCAGGACCCGGAGAGCTGCGCTCTCATTCGCTGCTGCTTCAGCCAGGACCCGGAGAGCTGCGCTCTCATTCGCTGCTGCTTCAGCCAGGACCCGGAGAGCTGCGCTCTCGTTCGCTGCTGCTTCAGCCAGGACCCGGAGAGCTGCGCTCTCGTTCGCTGCTGCTTCAGCCAGGACCCGGAGAGCTGCGCTCTCATTCGCTGCCGCTTCAGCCAGGACCCGGAGAGCTGCGCTCTCATTTGCTGCCTGCTTCAAGCCAGGACCCGGAGAGCTGCGCTCTCATTCGCTGCTGCTTCAGCCAGGACCCGGAGAGCTGCGCTCTCATTCGCTGCTGCTTCAGCCAGGACCCGAAGAGCTGCGCTCTCATTCGCTGCTGCTTCAGCCAGGACCCGGAGAGCTGCGCTCTTATTGGCTGCTGCTTCAGCCAGGACCCGGAGAGCTGCGCTCTCATTCGCTGCTGCTTCAGCCAAGACCCGGAGAGCTGCGCTCTCATTGGCTGCTGCTTCAGCCAGGACCCGGAGAGCTGCGCTCTCATTCGCTGCTGCTTCAGCCAGGACCCGGAGAGCTGCGCTCTCATTCGCTGCTGCTTCAGCCAGGACCCGGAGAGCTGCGCTCTCATTCGCTGCTGCTTCAGCCAGGACCCGGAGAGCTGCGCTCTCATTCGCTGCTGCTTCAGCCAGGACGTGGAGAGCTGCGCTCTCATTCGCTGCCGCTTCAGCCAGGACCCGGAGAGCTGCGCTCTCATTGGCTGCTGCTTCAGCCAGGACCTGGAGAGCTGCGCTCTCATTCGCTGCTGCTTCAGCCAGGACCCGGAGAGCTGTGCTCTCATTCGCTGCTGCTTCAGCCAGGACCCGGAGAGCTGCGCTCTCATTCGCTGCTGCTTCAGCCAGGACCCGGAGAGCTGCGCTCTCATTCGCTGCTGCTTTCAGCCAGACCCGGAGAGCTGTGCTCTCATTCGCTGCTGCTTCAGCCAGGACCCGGAGAGCTGCGCTCTCATTTGCTGCTGCTTCAGCCAGGACCCGGAGAGCTGTGCTCTCATTCGCTGCTGCTTCAGCCAGGACCCGGAGAGCTGCACTCTCATTCGCTGCTGCTTCAGCCAGGACCCGGAGAGCTGCGCTGGAATGTTCCGGAGAGGCTGTAAAATAATAAACGTATTTAAAACAGTGAGAGGATGCAGAAGAGTT
>UELW01000963.1:0-23194 GCA_900490495.1 Danionella dracula | reverse complement strand
CGTTCTCAGATAAATGACTGCAAAAAAATCTGATAGAAGTCGGTGCTCAAATCAAAGTGGTCTGATAGCTTAGGTTTGTTTTTAAGGATAAAATATCATTACAGCTTAAAAACAAGCAAAAGAAAATCAGATTTGGTCATGCTGGGCTGCAGCCAGAATTCCAATTCTACCAATAAATAGTAGAAATCTGACTGTTTTAGTGATACAAATGTAGATAAAACATATTTCAGTGTTTAACGATTCTTGTATTTTTTTACACTTAGCAGTTCTTCAGCTCAGAAGAGCAGCAGCAGCAGAACAGATTCTAATCTTGCCTGCGTCCCTCAGGTCAAATAACAGATGAGATTCAAGCCAAGCGCTTTTTGGATGAGTACAACAGCACAGCGGAGGTGGTGTGGAACGCCTACACGGAGGCCTCCTGGACCTACAACACTGACATCACCGAAGAGCACAAGGACATCATGGTGAGGCCCAGACCCTGGTAAAATCTGATCCTCGAGTGAATCCAAGCCTCATGTGATGATGTTCCGGCTTTAGCTACAAAAGAACCTGGAGATGGCCAATCACACGAAGATCTACGGACTGGAGGCTCGCAAATACGACACCAGCGACTTCCAAGACGAGTCCATGAAGAGGATCCTGACCAAACTGAGCGACCTCGAGAGAGCTGCGCTTTCTGAAGATCAGATCAAGGAGGTGAGGCAGATACGACAGAAGAACAGACTTGTACAGACAGGGAGACAAACACAGACGTGCATACAATAAGTCTTTTATAGAGACAAACACTAGGGCTGTGCGTTATTAAGAAACAAATTGAATTGGGATTTTTCTGACACAAATTGCGGTTAAGATTCGATTTGAGATTTATTTCAGCAAAACCTTTTCAGTGAAACACGCAACAAAATTAGAAGTTAAGACCGAGTGGCGGCACACCTTTACTTTTTGAGTTTTCATGTACCTCAGTAAAATAGATTTGTTATAACATAGAACTGAATTGTTAAAATAGTTGACCAGGAAAACACAGCTAGAGAAAACCATTCCGTATCAGAGCTTCTTAAACATTTACAAATATAACCATCAGCAGTAATTCCGTTTACGTTTACAAAGTGGGTGGGCACTGCCTTTAATAGGGTTTAATTAAGAAAAATGTAAATTATATTCATTGTAAATTGTGCACAGCTTCTTGTTTTTATCTAAAGATGTGAACAAGCAAGAAAATGGATGAAAGTGGCGTCAGTAAAGGGTTTTAAAGTAAAGATTCTGTTATTTTATATAGCAACATTTTATACCGCAAAAGCGACTGAGGAAGCGTCTGCAATCAGAGAAAACACAAAGGCCTTTTTTTTTTTTTTTAATCAAAACAGCTTTATAGCGCGTTACCTGTCTTAAACAACAAACGAGAGCTCTTTTAAGTGTGAGGTATTGAGCTGGAAAACGGAATCTTTCGATCTGGTTCTATTTTTCATGAAATCAGACGCGCCACCGCTGCTGGCTTTCACAGAGCAAACGAGTGGAATAGGAAATAGATCGACGTAAAAACAAAACAGCTTTACAGTGTGTTGTTTACATGACACTAAATAAAAGAGCTGTTAGTTAATTACGAGTTACTTATTAAGAGAGAGCTGGAAAACAAAGGTAAAGTTGCTCTGAAACTTAATAAAGTTGGATGAGAACAAACACTCACAGATTTCAGAATGTCTTGGTTAAAAATAGAGCGATGTTAACCTAAAAAGTGCTGGTTCGCACAAGAAGCCTGGTTTTCCAGCGGATCCTCATCAAGTTTTCCTACCGTATCGCAAAAAGATCATCGTAATCATCAGCACAGAAGAGTAGTAGAGATTTTTTTGGGGAGGAAGCCAATTGTGAAACAATCCTAGCTCATCTGAGCTCTGTCGTTGTTGTGTAATATCACAAATGTCATAACTCCATCTGAACTTAACCCAGTGTTTCTCAATTATTTTCTGGCACGCCACCCCCCCTCCCCCCAAGGAAGCCGAAAATATCTCTCCTCCCCCCTCCCGACTATAAATAGTTAGTTTTATTTTTTTCTTTAAATTTGTTATAAGTACACTTCTGCATAACACAGTATCCTTATGTCTTTAAGTGACACCTTCATTTATTTGGCTTCATGCTGTCCGCTGCAACATGTTTAGACTCAGTAAGCACACCTGTCTCTCCTCGTCTCCCACCGCAGTCACAGTGAAGCCAAGCGCTACAAACGCTCGTCATATTTCCTCGTCTTAGCTTTCGGGAGACTTTCGTTTGTCTCTTTATCTCCTTCTCTCTCCGTCTGTCTTCTACACTTCCTGTCTACACTTCATACTCTGCCAATGAGAGCGCCACTGCCCCCTAATGTAGTGGAGTGGTGTTACACTTTATTATAGAACAGTAATACATTTAAAAATAAATTAAAAAGCATTTTCCCCGAGGTCAAACACGCCCCCCTTGACAGCCCCCCTGACTTAACCCCTCATTCAGCATGGAGAAATAATAATACATTTTATTTGGAGGCGTCTTTTTCACTTAATGTTACGTTACTTTAAACAAGGATAAAACAAACAGCCGTAAAGAAAAAAAAAAGTAGTACGATTTGTGTTTATGTTTGGGAGTTAAATAGATTTCTGAACCCTTGTTTGCTCATGTCTAAACCCATCTGCCAGCCAATCAGAATTCAGTACAGGGCAATGTGGGTAAAGTGGCTCGCTCTGGGCCACAATGGCAGAATGGCCCTAGAGGGGATCGAACTGCCAACCTTCCGGTTTCAGAACGATAAACTCCACCACTGCGCCATTTTTCTGCCCCAACATGATATAAAGGTCTACAATCATAACAATCTATGGGTTGCTACAGCTGTCCAAGAGGTTGCTAGGCTCTGGCTCGACTGCTTCATACAAAACCACAGGCAACAACTATCGTATAATACTGCATTTCAATTCCCCAATAGAATATAATTATATCCTTATATTTCCAATAGATCTTTTCAATCTACGGGAATCCTTTAGAGGAACCCTTTTGGTTCGTTCTTGCCTACCCTGATATCTCTCTCAGTGAAGTCCTCAACAATTCAGTTTGTCAGGGTTTTTTTTTTGTTTAGGTGTTTTTTTGTTCTTTGGCCCTTAAAATAACAATCGCATCCCCAAACGTCATCCCACACATTCGGTGGTAAGTAGCTGAATAGATTTCTGAACCGCTGTTTGCTCATCAAAAGGCACCATGTTTTAACTAAGGTGGTTGGTGTTCTTTACATCCTTTTCTCTGGCTCTCTTGTCTTGTAGCGTGTTTAAAAATACTTTTTTTTAATGTTCACAGTACAATAATTTGCTAGCATCGATGGAGACGCTGTACAGCGTCGCGACAGTCTGCAAGGAGGAGTCAAACTGTTTGCCTCTGGACCCAGGTGAGCGTTCACAAAAAAGTGACGTCTGAACAGCTTTTAATTTTAAGGAAACAGTGATTTGAAGGTTTGCTTTATGCAGCGGCTCCCATCGCACATGCACTCTTCAGTGTTCATAAAATATATTCCAAGAGTGCTGGCACCTGCTGTTGGCCTTCCAAGAGCATTTGGAGACCCCCTATTGTTTTACTCTTCATCCAAAAATATACATGAATCTTTATCAAAGGAAATTACTTGTTTAAACTTTTTATTACTCTGATTTATTACTCTGATCTTCATCCATATGTATCCATATATATCCATATGTGTATATATATATATATATATATATATATATATATATATATATATATATATATATACATACATATATATTCTTTCATAAAACTAACCGATTGGTTAGTGATTTGCATATTCATGAGGCGTATGCAGAGTTCCTGTCTGATGGTGGACGTGGATTGGAGAGATATTAGAGGAGATATTAAAGGATTGATTAGGAGCAGATTCACCGAACCTGAACACAGGAGCTCAGAGCCAGCAGCGCTGAGAGACTCCAGAACGTGTTTAGAGGAACACTGTTATAAACGTTCTTCTGTGAGCCGGAGTCAGAGAGAGGTTTGGTTCTGTTCACTCTGTAGCGGAGTCCTTTATTAACCTCCTTTTAATAACACGAGTCCATGTTGTGTTCTGCTCTCTCGTCTTTCTCTCTGTTTGATTCGCGAGCGTTTGTTTCCTGATATCGCGAGAGAAGGCGTGGCTCTGTGGAGAGCGCATCACGTCCGGGGGAGGGGCCTCGGCCCTCCGGTTGTGTGACACAATGAGACTCGAATCAATGGCGCGAAAAACCTGTTTTTAAAAGAAACAAATTAGTTTATTTTTTGGGAACGTACATGGTTCGATTTTTTATTCAATCTACTCATGCTTCACCATGGGACGAGCCCTTTAAGCTGAAAAATAAAGGGTTGAATATTACTTTAAAATCTAGTTCCAATCCAACGTTACAATCAGAGTATGTTAGAATCACAGACAATTTCCTGTTGGTTTCACAAAGACACTTGCTTCCTTTCTTTTGACCTTTTTCACTTTGTTTACAGTAGGAGACTAAAACCGTTTCTGACACGGTTTCTGTTGTCTTTCTCTAGATCTGAATAAGATCATGGCAGAGTCGAGGGATTACGACGAGCTGCTGTTCGCTTGGGAGGGTTGGCGTAACGCGTCGGGCAGAGAGCTCCGTGGCAGCTACAAGAGATACGTGGAGCTAGCCAACCTAGCTGCCACCAGCAACGGTACGAGCCTGACCACAGCGCAACACTCCCTCAAGATCTCAGTCAACTACGACCTTGTAAAAAAAGAGTAGAAAGCATATCTTAAAAACACGTAACATGCGTTGATAACCCAAGCTTTGTCAGACTTCTGAGAACGAGTAAACCTGTCCAAAACATTACCAACGAAAGCCCTTAAAATGCTCTCGAACACTGATGGTCTCCGACTCTTTCAGGTCACACGGATAATGGGGCGTACTGGCGCTCTCTCTACGAGTCGCCCACCTTTGAACGGGACCTGGAGGAGCTCTGGAAAGATCTAGAACCACTCTACCTCAATGTGCATGCGTATGTGCGCAGGGCATTGTTCAAGAAGTATGGGCCGGAACGCATCAACCTGAAGGGACCAATCCCAGCTCATCTGCTGGGTGAGAGCGGAAACATGCTTTTTTAACTGCGTCAACTATTTCAAACATGAATAACAAGTAGCAAGTATGATTGCAGAAGATGCGATGAATGCTCATAATTACAAAATCATATGGAGTGCTGGTCTTTGAAAACAGAGACTTTATCTCATACCTCTTCATTTGGAGGCAGTTGTAGTTTGGTGGATGAGGAGATCGACTTGTGATCTGAAGGTCTCCGGTTCGATTCCCAGATCCTCTGAGTTGAAGGTGGAGTGAGTGATGAAACACTTGCTCTCCATCTTCAGCAACCACAGCTGTGGAGCCCTCGAGGAGCTCCAGTTCCCCGACTGCTCCCTGGGCTCCCACTGCTCCGGGTGAGTGCTCACGGTGTGTTTGTTCACTGCTCTGTGTGTGTGTACACTAGGATGGGCTACATGCAGAGCACACATTCCAGGTATGGGTTACTCCAGATTTGGCCAATTGGTCACTTTCAATTAACGGTTGCTAAGGCAAACAGATCGGTTGCTACGGAGTGGTCAGTGATGTTTCATAAAGCTCTACTGTTCAATATGAATGAAAAACTGTCTGCTATGTCTCCTGGTGTGAATCTAGATTAAACACAAAATCAATGGGTTGCTAAGGTTGACGAAGTAGTTGCTAGGGTGAGGCTTGACTGCTTCATGCAAGCCCATAGGCAATTACTTTTGTATAAAGAAATACATTTTAATGGTACAATAGGATGAATTAGACCACTTACCAATAGATATTATCAATCAATGCCAGAGATCATCTGGTCCTGAAAGTACGGAACACATTTTGGTCCGTCCTTCATTAAACACACCTGTGCACTGACTAAGCCACTCTTGGCTTGTCGGAAGCTAGAGCAGTACGCATGCTAGTGCAGGGCTGCAGCTAAAATCTACAGGGATTTGGAAACCAATTTACTCAAAATTGCACATTGCTTGGTTTGTTCTTGCCGAGGCTGAGCCTCAAACTTTTTATTTCATCCATTTTGCATTTTGAGTTGGTACTTTGGCCCAAAGGTACAAACGAAAGCCTCAAACTTTAAATGTCATCACAAACAACGTGAGATCCATGGGTCTAGGACAACGTACCAATATTTACTAGAAGAGGATAGTGAAAGCTTCTCCGTCTACCTAAAATAAACAATTTTGGAGAAAAAAAAAGCTACCATCTACACCATCTACAATTCTACACATCTCAAACATACCAAATAAAGCATTTCTCGAGGAATACCATGATTCATGTTGATCGATAGCACCAATATGTTTGCACAAAACATTCTCATTTTAAATTGTCAACCAAACAAATATAGTTAGAGATCTTGTTATCGGGTCAAAGTGTTCATGCTCTTTTCTAGCTTCCTATAAGAAGACTTTACAAAGACATTCCGAGACGAGTAGACCTTAAAAAATTGTATTTTCCCTGATATTATTCAGAATCCTGAAACTATTCAGACTACCAGAAAAATTGTGGCAGAATATGTGTAAAAGCACTGCCAGGAACCCTTCATTTTTGGGAGGTGGGGGCACAAATCATTGACATTCTGCTGCAGCTTGCAGCGACTTCAAAGCAATCAGCTGCTTTGAAACTCGGTAAGCGTGAAAGAGCGCTTGTGTGTGTGAATGCCAGAGCCTTCATTGGAATATCCACGTCTGGCAAAGTATGTACTTGTGTTTGCTCATACGCGATGCTTCCACTTGACCGGAGATTAAATGGCTTGGAATTCAAGCCCCAAAGGTTAGAATAAAACAAACAACGTCTGACGTTTTGCTCGCTTTGCCTTTCCTCAGGAAACATGTGGGCTCAGACATGGTCGGGCATCATGGACCTTGTCAATCCATACCCTGACGCCACACAAGTGGACGCTACGCCAGCTATGATAGCCCAAGTAAGATCCAACTCTATCCCGCAGAGCAGCATCTTGGACTGAGTCCCATTTCTCTCACTCTGTTTGCTAGAAGAAGGTCGAAGCTGCGTTTGATCTGTTTGCAGAAAGTTTGAAAGCAACATACAAACATCACGAGGGAAGCACTAAAGATAATAAACGTCTATCCTAAAAACATTAAGATCCATCAAAAAAAAATGTGTGAACCTGATCAATCGAGAGCTGCAGCTATCGATTATTTAGATAATTGACAAATGTTTTACAGTAATCGATAGATGAATCATATACGGTAGTTACATTTTTGCATTTCCTGATGTTTTACAGGAACGTATACAGACAAGCAAGACGTGTGTAGAAATCAACAACGGAATCTATAAATCCTGCTCTATATTCAAAGCTTTGATGTTGTTCTAAAATCACCAGAAATGATATAGTCTAATAATAAAATATATAAATATAGTTATTATACACAGAAGATGTTTCACAAACAAAGTATCTAAAAAATACTTTTTGTACAAAAATTTACAACGAGATGGTTAAGAACTATGAGGTATTTAAAACCAAAACGACAGCACTTCGGTTCTCTACATGAATTAATTCTTTTATAATTACTTTCTCTTCTAGGGGAGTCTCTATGACTCCATCTGTCCTATTTAACCTAAAATAGGCATATTCAAAATTTATTAACATTAAATATGTTTTTTTTAACTAAATATAACTTTGAGAAGGATCACGCAAAACAGTTCAACACGATCAATGAATTAAACGCTGTGCACATAAAAAAATGATTTTTTTCTAACGTTAAACTTACAAAAGGCTGTTTGGGTTTAGCATCAAAACTCTGCACATCACGAAAGAAGGAAACTCAATCTTCATTCATGCCCAGTTCAAAGCTACTATTGGGGTTCACCAAGGGCCAATGCAGAATAGGAAGTAACTGAACTGCAGTTCCTCTTATGACCACTAGAGTGACTCCAGAAGTGAGCGGGGTGCCATTGATAGCCATGTTAACTCTACCCCAGGCCACTCCTACTCTGCTTATATTTTTTCTCAGTTTAAGTTCTAGTAAGATTTAATGTTCTGCATAAGTAAGGGGCGAAGATACTCGGGTTGAGGGCCATTCACCATCGCTGAAACGTTGTCCTCGTCAGTTCTGATCCAACAAATCATGTCTTTTTATCCACTTTTAGTTTGCTGGTGGTGACATGACCAAGAAGGTGAGGTAACGCTTTCTCTGTCCATGGTCTATGCAGTCACTACACTTGAACTTTTCCAGTGAAATCAGTGCAGGAAGTGTTTAAATGTTCTTTTTCAGTTCTAACTTCTCCTATTCTATCATTCTATCAATGTTCCGTATTTATTGCTATCTTTCAGATCAAGCTGTAAGACCTACCGCCTTTTTAGCCGTTGCATTTCATATATTAGAATTTAGAGAAAAAATAGGAGGAATTTTTTTTAGGTGGAAATTATTTTCATGTTTTATTCTTAATTTAAATAACTGAATTAAAATATCTGTTTTAAAGGTGCCATTTTATGCTCCATTTAAATGATTGCTAAAAAGTGTTCACCTCTCTAGATGATCAGCTTTCAGAAGGCAGTATTAATCCTAAACGATGTCTTCAAATCTCCTCAAATGGTTGTGCTACTCAAAATGAGCGGTGTATTCCCTGTTCCTCCTACGGTTCCTCCTCCTACTATGTTCTATTGAATTCCAGGTCGCACTAAAAGATAGTTCTCTCAGCTTGTTGACTCTTTATTTTGTTTATTTGTTACATGGCGTTAATACGTTTAACCCATGAACCTAATCAGTAAACCACAAGAATAAACGTGAACTGTTATTAAGGCATGTCTTTCATTGCTCCTTAAAACCTAATTTACTCTCTAATTCGGTCACTCTCACAAACCTCTTACCAACATCTTCGGGATAACCTTCAGGCACCGGGGGCACCCAGTTAAAGTCAGGCCAGCCCAGGACCTCTCCAGTCTTCTCATTCTGTTCCCTCAGCCAGACCGTAACCGGCTCGAAATATCTCATCAGTGCGCTGGTGTCCATTTTGTTTGTGCCGACAGCCTCTTGGAGCACCTCCATCCAGGGTTTGGAAGAGCCGGTCTTCAAGACTTTCCTTTCAACCACAATACAGCAAAACTCAGACCGAGATCTTGTGAGATGTGTGCTTTGTTTAACAGGAACATCTACGCGTGGACTACTCTTGAAACGGGAGCATGAAGTATGAGCAATGTACCTCTTCTATTGAGTCCCTTCATCAGTCATTTGGATAATGTTTAGCTTATTTTCTTGAAGGCAGTTGCAGTCAGAATGAGGTCTGTTCTCTGAGAACATAGTTTTTTTTGTTGTTGTTGTGATACTTCGCTAAATAAAGGTTTTTATCTTTGCACTCACATGCTCTATTCCAATCCTGTTTTAATGTCTCTTACAAGCGTGCCAATCTACGTTTTCTCTGATTTGTGGAAATTGGATAGTGTCTAGAACGGCGTGGGGAGGTTCTGAGGTACATACTCTAAAACAGCGCCAGCCTCCTTTGATTTGTAGATATCACATTTGTGCAGAGGTCCGGTGTGTCCTGCTTCCTGGCACAGTTTCTCATGGAACTGGAACTGAAGAATGAAGCTCACGAAGTATCTGCAAACAACGAAAAAAAGGTTTGGTCCCCTGCGCTCTGTAGATGTGAGGGGTTTGGTTTGAAACCCAAAGGAAGCACCTGATGTACGGCGTGTTGCCTGGAATGTGGTACTTTGCGGCAGCGTCAAAATGCTCCTCCGTTCGTTTAGTCGGGGGACAGATTCCCTGATATTTCGTCCTGTTCAAGAAGGAAAATGGGAAGTAGGGTTGTTGACACAATGAAGGCTAAAAAATCTGAAGCTGTAATTCTTTGTCGATTTGAAAGCTAGATTTTCTACGATGTGCTTCTCTTAAAAGTTTGTTTCTGTCTCAAATGAATACAAAGTTCTTTTGTCAAGGTCTTCTTGCTTTGTTTTCCCAGTTGTTGATCAGACGCATCCCTGATTCCTCTCGTATTGTTATTTTACTTTCCGAACAACGTCAAAGACGAGAGAGAATATGGATCATGTTCATCCAGACCCTCTTCCCACGAGGCTTCAATGCCTGGTGAGCTCGTTGGGGAGAAGAGTCTCAGAGTATATACACCCACATAATCATTCTAGCTCGGACAGGTCTCATTTGGGACCGGGGAGGCCACCTAGGAACACCCAACCCCTTTCACTTCTTTGCAGAGATCATTTGAGTTTGTTTAGTATGATTTGCCGGCATTGGGATGACTTGCCGGGATTGGGATTGGCACCAGGGGTGGGAGAGAAAAATCGATGCGTCAATGCATCATTTCTCTAACAGTTCAGAATTGATTCGCAAAGATACACAATAAATTCTGTGTTCAATAAAAATGCGAGTGCACTCCGGAAACATAAACGTCACTACACTCACCTCTTACTTTTGTTGTCACTTGTTTCTCTTCTTTGAAACAATGGACAAACTACAACCTGCCTCATCAAAATTGAAATCGACATTTAGGATTTTATGAAGACGAAGAGAGAAGGGTCAGGGAGAAAAGCTTTTAGCTTTACTTTTAGAGTGCAAAGTCTGTCGTGCCAAATTTACATTTTTAGGAACACGACTAACACGATGAGGCATGTTACAGGGTTCCACTCAGAGCTGGAGAAACAGCCTCCCGATTGCATCGAGTGCCGGCTTCACTCAAAGGATCCTCGAGCAACTAGCAAAGCCTCCGCCGAATTCTGAAAAGGCCAAGCGATGTAACCGGTCAGTGGCGGGTTCCATTGCCGAGGATTTGTGTCCTTGAGCTGCAGACGATAACCAAGGATTTTGCCATGTTACCGGTGCTTGAGCCAAGATAAAGCGTGTCCTTGCTATGTTATTTCAGTGCCACTGCGATACCCGCACTCTACAGGGAGACTAAAGCTCAAATGTTAGAATCACTAAGCAAAAGATTTTAGCAGGACAGAGTCACTGAAGGTCACCGATGGCATTCACTTAATCTTTTCCCCATCCTCTCCCAAACTCCCTTCCTGGTTCTCACCCAAACTCGTACCCCCAGTACCTGTTGCATAGTCTGACTGGCCCAAAGGTAGATTTTTTTATAGTGCGTTTTTCACCTGAGATACCACCACTCTGCGTTGTATCTCTCAGGTGGTGTTTGTCCACGAAACACGCCCCAGCGCCACTGATCGATCAGGTATCCGAACGGAAGGAAGGCGATCTTCTCCAGAGCCATCTTCAACAGGTAATTGATGTCACTCTCTGAGGAATTTCAGGAGTTAAAGTGAGCGTTTACCAAAAACTTTAAAAAGGCTAAAATCAACCAATTCTCGTTCACCCACCTGCGTCATCCGTGACCTGCTCCAGGAGGTTGATGCTGTGCAGATGTTTGGGTGTGGACACCGAGAGTGACAGGACGTCCCCTATGGCCTCGTGGAAGCCCGGGTTGGCCCCTCTCCTGAAGCTGACCGGCTGGTCCTGGTACTGAAGGTAATACTCCACGTGACCCATCTCATGATGCACCGTGAAAAGCTGCTCCATGGTCACCGTGGTGCACTGTTTGATTCTGATGAGGACAAGCGCACGTTAACGATTTGAGATGCAAGCACTGGGACTTGATGCTTGAAAAATTCTTGATGTTTTAACGCAACACTTTTTTTTTTTGATCTTTCAGAGTTTATTGGTTGGTAGAGGTACGCATAATAGATTCAATCACATGCAAATAATGGCTCCAGAGTTCCTGTTTCACCTTCATTGCCACTTTTGAAACTTGGTGGTTTGGGTAAAAAGATATTGATGTCAGGCCTAAAGATAAAAACAATTATTGTGTTAATTATTTACTTTAACGCACCTCCGAAGTTCTCTTCTCAGACAGAGAGCGTCTTCAGTAGGAACAACGCTGATTCTCTGATTTCCACTTTACTTTTTTCCTCTAGAATTCCCGTTGTTCAGGGATAGGTTACCGAACACAATGATGTGTAATAAACAGCAGAGATGGCGGCTACATAAAGGAAACAGACTAACCTGATGCGCGGTGAAGCTCTCTCTAATCTAGAACATCTAGCAACAGCTCGTGCCAGATGTTCTCATGAATACAGTCATTTGAGGATATTCGCACGAATCCTTCAAGCTCAGATAAACCTTTATCTCCAGATAATACACGCGTGCCTCTCAGAAAGTGAATGTAGCACTGCGCTGCCGTGACAGGCTTGCGGTAGCATGCTTTGATCGTAGGAGAGTGAAAGCTCTTTGCCTGAAGTTAACATTTTAATAAAAAGCTCAATACATGTTTTAGCCAAGATAAAAATATAAGGCTACCATATGGAAGAAGTGTAATCTTTGTGTTTGATAGTTCATGCAATTTTGCTGTCGTTGAATGTCATTTAATTCATGTGTGGAAATTCATTTGCATTAGCTAAAAATTAAACAGTCATTAAAAGATCTAAATCAGGGTTTCTACCAGGTGCTTAAAGGTAAAAAAAAATTTAAATCCCAAATTTTAGGCCTTGCAAAGTCTTAAATCCCTTATTGTTGGTTTTAAATCATTTTTCACAGCTCTTGTTTGATCGATGTCCATGTAAAGCTCTTCTAATATGTGTTATTGTTGCCAGAGATTGAGAAAATGCTCCTAAATGCTTAAAAAAAATACAAAAAAAGAAAAATGTGCAGAAATAATACAAAACCTGTCATGGCTAGGGTTACCAGAGTTTAAGAAAACGCTCATGAACACTCATAAATGCTCAAAAATCTTAAAAGTGATTGTTAGGGTTACCAGATATTGACATAAATGTAAAAAATGTGGGGTTGCCAGAGATTGAGAAAATGCTCCTACGTGTTCAACTTCAAGGCAAGGTTAGCATTTCCAGAGTTTAAGAAAACCTCAGTAAATGCTCAAAAACATAAGTTATGGTTAGAGTTTCAAACAGTGTATTTGAAGTGTACTGTTTATTATACAATAAAACATTTTGTATGTGTTTTTGATGTTACGATATAGGCCTTAAATTTGATTCTTAACAGCCTTAAAAAGTCTTTAATTTGACCTCATGAAACCTGCAGAAACCCTGCAGCGGAAATGTGGAAAAGCAACCTCCCCTCCGGTGTTTATCCTCTCCCAGACACGGAGCAGACACCTCTCCCTGATACGCTTACTTTTCATTTCGTAACCTCGTGCTCGGGCGAGGTTTATCTCATACCTGAAGTCTTTTCGGTTGTAAAAGTCCCAGGCTGAAGCATGGCACACTACATCTCTTCCATCCGTGGGCTTCTCCAGCATGGACTTCTCCCAGAACTCGTTCGGCATTTCACGTAAACCCAGAGAGGTGAAGAACTCCTCTGCCACGCGGAACATGTGCGTGGCGTTATAACCCTGCGGGCGGCAGTCGTCACATGAGTCCCTGCGATGCTCAAGCCTTCTAGAGTTACGATGGGATGCTGCCGCTTACTTTAGCAACCATGCTGTCGGTTACGTCCACGTTGGGTTTGTCTGGAAACGGGATCATCATGCTGTAGATGTTGTTCCATGTTTGCGACCACATGTTTCCTGTGAACAAAACATTACAGTTTAAGTAATCTTGTTTTAGATAGATATGTTGTGCTTTTGGATGCTTGCTAGTAGGGATGGGCGATATGGCCCTTCAATAATATCACAATATTTCAAGGAAATATGGTGATAAAGATATAAAACAATATTTTTGATCCATGAAAATTTGTGAACAATTTCAAGAGCATACAATTGTCACAAATTTATTGGCATAAAACGCACACGTTGTACTTTAAAATATAGAGAGCAACAGAATAAAGAAAAAAGTTTCTCTTCAAATACCCAGTAAAAGATCCAATTATTGACTTCACAAGGAAATTATATATTTGTATATAAAAATCTAATTCAGTCAGATTTTTCAAATGTAAATGGTTCTAAAAAAAATCTAAAATCCATCTGCGTGATTAGGAAGTTAAAACAACTAACAATATTGCTTTAGTGACGATAAGTGTCAATGTTTGACAGTTGTACTTATTTTTGCAGTTTAGCAGCATGCTCTGATAACATCGCAGTAGAAAGACTACAATACCCAGAATGCTTAGCACCACACAACGTATGCAGTTCACGTTGTTTGGTTCCACTCTTAAATTTAGCGAGTCATAAATAAACAAGTATTTGATCACAAGCTAATAGATGAATATAAACGGGGCGATGGTGGCGAGAGGATGCCATGTAGTTTCTTTTCATTGAATTTGCATTATTTTCACGCAAGTGTTCTTTTGTATCTGTTCTTTAACTACAAACCACTTTCACACCTCTGAAAATACTCGGTTTTTGGGACTTAACTCTTCCTCTTAACTTCCGAAAGCTATGCTAGCTTTTCAGCCTGACATAGACGTGCGTAAACACATTACGTTGTTAGTGTACTGCGATATGACAATTTCTAACTTTCTAATTTCTAAATCTATTAATAATTGAACAGGTGTTATTGTGGGCGATACGATATGGGTCACTCCTACTTGAAAACTGGAAAAGAGAAAGACACTTGATACTTTTTACTTGAAAACTGTACATTCTTAATGTTCAGACCGTGTAGTGTCTACTAAAATGAATAAATATATTTGTTATCAATAATAATGCATCTTATTTGAACTGAACTTAACTGTAGCTGAATATAAAGGCCTATGCGCTTTGGCATAACTGTATTTGTGTGTTTTAATGTTGCTTGTAATGGTGGTACTTTTTTGAGGTGGTACTTAATAAAAAAAGTCGGGAACCGCTGCTCAAGACAGTGCATTTCACCATTTTCAGAAAACAGTTGATCTAGGGTTTTGAGTTGCAAATTTTGTCATTTGGTTTTGCCTAAACCATTAATAGTGCTGTTTATTTTTGCAGTTGTATTAATGACTTTGTGTTGGTAGCATTCTCTGAGAGGCGTACCTAAGAGATGGGCAGGGATGGGGCCTTTGAGGTTGATGTATTTGGGACCGTAGAAGTTATAAAGCTTCCGGCGAACAAATGCGTGCAGGTTGTGGTAGAGAGGCTCCAGCTGCTTGAACAGCTTCTCCAGGTCTTCCTCGAAGGTTTCAGACTCGTACCAGGAGCGCCAGTAGTGTCCGGTATCGTCGAATTCTGACGAAGAAGAGCAGAGCGTTGTGTTTTGTGAATCTCACCGTCTAAACCTTTCCTGGAGACAATAACCCACCATCCATGCGAGAGGCTTTGTTGCTGAGCTCCACGAACTCTGGGTAGAGCGCTCTGAGAGGGACGCCCGAGGAGTTGTGCCAGCCCTCCCACGCGTACAGAAGCCTTTTATAGCTTCTCGAGCCAGCCATGATTTCTTTGAGCTCTGAAAGACACAGAGTCTTCAGAGTTAGTCTGATATTTTTATGTTTCAACTTGCTGGTGTTAGGGTAACGTTAGATACAGTCGTAATAATGATGCGTAATATTTACTGGTGCCTTCCAGGACACACAAGGACACCTCGCATTGCAGTGAAATAAAGATAAAGTACTAAAAGTTAGAAGCTTGTCTGAAAAAGTGTGCTTTCAGCCTGGATCTAAAGGTTTGTAGATCCAGCTACTGCAGATCACATAGAGTTCTGCAGAGTTGCACTTTTTATTATTACTATTTTTTTTATACCCACTACCAGCTTTGAGACTTCAGACCTTTTATCCTTAAGGAAAGCTAAAGCTAATAACAGGGTTACTTTATTGGTAACGTCAATGATTTTATCCTAAATGTAGGTTTCTCAAAGTATTACAAATGACTTCCATTTGAATAGAAGGGCGTTTGTTTATAACAAACTTTTTTTTTTTATTACTGCCAGAAGCTAAATTGGCATCGTTTCTCAGGAAAAAGCTTTCAACGGAAGCTTTTAGGAGCAGAGAAAACAAAACAAAAGTGGTCTTCAGTTTTTATCTTTAGATCAGTTTTGTTCTCTGAAGTAAAGTTGTTGAAGCGTCTATTATTCCTGAAATCTGTCTTTACTTAAGACACAAAATATGTGACGAAATATTAACTTTGTATTTTTCCAAACTTTTTATTTTGTATAATCAAATAGAAATCGATAGATCTGAAAGTTCTCAAATGCTCTTGCTTCAAGCCGAATTAAACCCTAATGAAAATTTTAGCAACGGTTTTGATGGCTTGACTTTTCAATTTAAGCTTTTAGTTCCTGTCGTTTCTGTAATTCCTTTTTGTTTGTTTTTTGCACGATTTCCGTCACTTCATTTTTCTCACCTGGCTCCAAAGACCAGCATTCCTCCGGAGAGGGACAGACCTGCGCTTTAGAGTAGATGCTGTCCATCTGACTCAGGATGGTGTTGTACTGTGAACACAGAGCGAGCGGCGAGATCAGAAACTGATTTTCTAGAACCCTGCATCCTCGATTCCAGGGCTGCAGCTCACCCGCTCTCTCTCGCTAGTCGGGAGATTGGCTGCTTCCAGAACGTTGATCTTTTTGATGAGTTTCTTCAGGGCTGGATTAGTGAAGGTGTCCATCAGAGCATCGCTGAAGGTGGCCTTCGCTTTCTGGCCCCAAGCCTCGGTGAACGCCTGCTCCTCTAAAGATGCAGCCACCTGAAAGAACAAAAAATTAAGCCACACTTTTAAAATGAGATTTAGATGATCCTTTATTTAAAGATGATTGTAGATCGCTCCGGAACCTATTCATGTTTGCATTGATTGATCAACCAGAATCACGGTCACACTGCAGAAAATATATCATCTACTTGAAGCGCCCCTGTTGGGATTTTGAAAGGTTTCCTATTTAATTTTGGAGGTCTCCACCAACAGGTTGACGCACATCCAGGTTGAATTCGTTCCATTTTACCAGATTCGGTCTCGATTCCCAAATGATTTATGGTAAAGGAGGGCCTCCATGTTACTGATTGGTGGGTTCGCCTGATTGACATCTTTCTGGCCTGGTTTTGACCACGTTTAGAGAAATTGCGTCAAACAATAACCAGAGCACAATCAGCACCTCATCAAACTGCCTCTGATCGGTGAGCTCGACTCTTTATTTAGAGGCACTCGAGTGAGAGTGTTCATTATTCAGGGTCCCGGGTGAAAATATGGGTCCAGTTCCTTCCTCCACAGAGAACAAAATCGTTCTCCCGCAGTCAGACGCAGATAACGTTTTCCCTTCATGCGTGCTAATCTCTGTGAAGACTAGCATAAGCATGGTCTCCTCGTGTCATCTGAGAGCCGTTATCGAGATTTTTTGTGTTGTTTCTCAGCGTGAATGAAAGACTTGGAGGTGGTACTCTGATGCGTGAGCTCGCAGCTCGCAGTTTCAGTGACTCTGAATAAAAAAGGCAATGTTTTGATACACAAAACTCTTTCAGATTAAAAACTCTTCAAGCATAAAGCTATGTTTCACAGCTCATTTTTATGAACCCTTTATGGTGACTCTTTAAAGTAGAATTTCGAGGTTAAAACAATGCATTGAATGTGACTGGAAGTAACGGTTATTTTAATAATCAATTAATCTGTCTTTTTTTGATAAATTGATTAAAAAAAGACACGTTTTCATTCCCAACCCTTTACTCAAAAACAGAACTACAATATATCTGACTTCTTTTTTTTTTTTTTTTAGACTAAAGTACCAACTGATCTGCCCGAAAACAAATCATTTATACAAAAAAATAAAGAATTCACTCGCAACTCAACTAATCGATTATAAAATTAGTTGCCAACTCTTGCCAGTGTTGATATTAGGACTCGATTACTAGAAATGTTAAAAACCCAGTCACTTATTTCACAGGGTCTCTTATTCCGATTTAAAGAGAATATTGTTTCAAATTACTGGTATTAACTTGTATTTTTATGATTTCTTTGAAACTACTGAAGCTTCTTTTTATTTTACCTGACTGTTCTAAATGAATGTTGTTCATTTAAAGGTGCTTTTCCTCTCGGGGATAGCAGTTGCAAGATCATAAAAAAAAGGAATAAAACAAAAATAAAAAATAAAGTAAAATGAAACGTCTCAACAGGTATATGCAAAAAAAATGATATTTGGTCAAACTTTTTACATGTCTAAGAAGGTGTTCGAGGATGCCGAAGCATTTTTAAACAAATAAAATACTTTCATCGAATCAAAAAAGCTTTGTCTGGTTTTGGACCAACAGTAAACGTTTAAACCTTTACAGTTGTGAAGATTAATCGATGATTACATTTATAAAATGACTTAAACAACAATAAAGTTGGCTGTTGTTGTTTGAGTTAGAGAACAAAAATGTATTACAATTTTTTTAAATTAAACTAACCAACGTAACACATTATACCGTGTTGCTTTCAGTTAGCATTTTTTTTGCACACGTGAGTCCTCCCTAAAGGTTTCCGGTGTCTTGACTCCTGGTCCTGGGTGCGCCAGGGGGGATGTGTTAGTGTGTCCCGCCGTGCGCCGTTTGACCCCGCATCCCTCTGTTTGGATAAGCGCAGGCCGTATCGCTGCTCCGCAGGGTGATGTCCCTCAACACTCGCTAAACCCCCGCCCTAACCCTAACCCTGACCCTCTGACCTGCATTCATCATCCTTCACAAGCTCACGCCATGCTCCTCTCAGATAAAGAGCGCCAGCGTCTTGTTTTCCCACCTCTGCTTCGTTTGCCCTGTCATGTTTATGCAAGAATGAGATGTAGAGTCTTAAAGGGGTGCAAGGTTCAGCGTTTGACATGAAAGGTAGCAACAGCTTGTGACGTAAAGCGTCTGGAGTCTGATCGACGGATGCTTGGAGATGGAGGAATGTGAGTTTTGAGAGGTCTGGATCAGATTCATTTTTCAGTTGTTTCAGCCTCCTCTGGTATTTGATCTTAGCTTGAAACACTGAATTTAAGATGAGGGCAGTTTGTGGTGGACATGATGTGGGTGAAATTGGTTTAATATATTGGAGTAGCAAGAGAGCGTTTACTGCACAGAAAATAAATATATTTTACATATTTTTTTCTTCTGACAGATTAAATTTGAAAGGATGTTTGTATTTATACCTTGTATATATTTTCTTCTGGTGAACGAGGGACGAAGTCTACAGAAAAGCAGCCATCTCTGTGTTTGAGGTGGATGGAATGAAGAACAAGATCTACTTAATCTACAAGATCTACTAAATTGAAAACGATAGAATCAAGTAAATACATTTTTTTAAAGAAAAAAAATATATAATCTAACCCCTTTTCTGACACTTCCTGCTTAAAACCCAGAAAGCCAGAAGGATGTTTAAACTTTTGGACATTGCTCCAGTAGTCAGTTCCAGGATTAAACTAGATCTAATTTGTCAGTGACCTGGTTTTTTTGGCCTTGCAAAAACTTGCGTGTATTAGTCAAGTTATGATCAGAGGCACAGCTCACCTGAGAAGATGTGCACCATAGATCGTAAGCTTTTTATAACATTTAGGCTTGAAAATGGCTGCGAATCTGAAAAGGGCTTTTACACACCTATGTATCCCCTAAAGCAGAGATTTTTAAGGACATGAGCACTAAAACATTTTTTGGTATTTAAAACTTTTATTCTCAATCTAAAAAGATGTTACAGGATGCCAAGGTATTCTTAAGAAAACAAACTACTTTCAGTTAAATAAAGGTAAAAAAAAAAAGCTTTGACTAGGTTTTGACCAACCGTAAACCAAAAGAATGGCATCGAGTCAGTTTTTTTTTCATGCAGCGCGTCAAACTGCTGTTAATGTTTCTCTTTTCATGTGGCTGAAGTTCCCCGACTCGCCACTTGATGGCACAAAGGGCACACAATGTCCCCTTGAGAGGACAACAGAGAGAGAGAAAAAGAAGAGTGTCCGTATTTGAATGAAGCAATCGATTGCTCACAGACAGAATAACCTCTCAAACACACAGCTCACCTTTCTGGTTTTGTGTGATATTGTGTTTTATTAAACGATAAAGAAACATCTTGTACAGTGCTTTAAAAGCAACACTGAAGTGCTTTCTGGTGGCTTTTACAAGGAGGGCGTGCTTGACCTCGTGGAACATGCTTTTTTATTTTTCAAATGTTTTTTACTGTCCTAGAATAAAGTGCAATACCACTCCACTACATTAGGGGGCAGTGACGCTCTCATTGGCAGAGTATGAAGTGTAGAAGACAGGCGGAGAGAAGGAGATAAAGAGACAAACGAAAGCCTCCTGAAAGCTAAGACGAGGAAATATGACACGTTTGTAGCGCTTGGCTTCACTGTGACTGCGATGGGAGACGAGGAGAGACAGGTGTGCTTACTGAGTCTAAACATGTTGCAGCGGACAGCATGAAGCCAAATAAACGAAGGCCTCACTTAAAGACATTACGCCCCAATCACGCTGATAAACTGCTTTCTTCAGTGAAAACGAGCCGAATATTGGCACCAATCACGATCAGCCAAACAATGTTTATAGTTTTATTAAGGATTTAATGTTTTTTTTACATTTCAGATGCTCCTTAAACCTTTTCTGCTACAGTTAATAAAGCTATTCTTTGTTGTAAGTTGCTCCATATTTCTTTCTTTTTTCTCTTATACGTTAATAAGGATACTGTGTTATGCAGAGGTGTACTTATAACACATTTAAAGACAAATAATACTATTTATAGCTGCGCAAGATGTTTTTTTTCTTGCTGGGGGGGGGGGGGTCGTCTCCAACGCTTCATTTCTGTGAGAAACCGCATTTTTAATATCTTGGTTGATCTTCTGGATCTCTTCGCTCCTGCTCTGGCACCGTAACCCTGGTAGATCTTTGGTTCTCTACGCTCCTGCTCTGGCACCGTAACCCTGGTAGATCTTTGGTTGTCTTCCCTCCTGCTCTGGCACCGCAACCCTGGTAGATCTTTGGTTCTCTACGCTCCTGCTCTGGCACCGCAACCCTGGTAGATCTTTGGTTCTCTACGCTCCTGCTCTGGCACCGCAACCCTGGTAGATCTTTGGTTCTCTTCGCTCCTGCTCTGGCACCGTAACCCTGGTAGATCTTTGGTTGTCTTCCCTCCTGCTCTGGCACCGTAACCCTGGTAGATCTTTGGTTCTCTACGCTCCTGCTCTGGCACCGTAACCCTGGTAGATCTTTGGTTCTCTTCGCTCCTGCTCTGGCACCGTAACCCTGGTAGATCTTTGGTTGTCTTCCCTCCTGCTCTGGCACCGTAACCCTGGTAGATCTTTGGTTGTCTTCCCTCCTGCTCTGGCACCGCAACCCTGGTAGATCTTTGGTTCTCTACGCTCCTGCTCTGGCACCGTAACCCTGGTAGATCTTCTGGTTCTCTACGCTCCTGCTCTGGCACCGCAACCCTGGTAGATCTTTGGTTCTCTACGCTCCTGCTCTGGCACCGTAACCCTGGTAGATCTTCTGGTTCTCTACGCTCCTGCTCTGGCACCGCAACCCTGGTAGATCTTTGGTTCTCTTCGCTCCTGCTCTGGCACCGTAACCCTGGTAGATCTTTGGTTGTCTTCCCTCCTGCTCTGGCACCGTAAACCCTGGTAGATCTTTGGTTGTCTTCCCTCCTGCTCTGGCACCGCAACCCTGGTAGATCTTTGGTTCTCTACGCTCCTGCTCTGGCACCGTAACCCTGGTAGATCTTTGGTTGTCTTCCCTCCTGCTCTGGCACCGCAACCCTGGTAGATCTTTGGTTCTCTACGCTCCTGCTCTGGCACCGTAACCCTGGTAGATCTTTGGTTGTCTTCGCTCCTGCTCTGGCACCGTAACCCTGGTAGATCTTTGGTTCTCTACGCTCCTGCTCTGGCACCGTAACCCTGGTAGATCTTTGGTTCTCTACGCTCCTGCTCTAGCACCGTAACCCAGAACTCTCGAGTGCACTCAATAATGCGGCGCTGCTTTATCTTGTGTTCAGCACCTCCCTGGCCTCTCGCTGCTTTGATCAATCTGTTTGAAGAGTCTGAAAAAACAGAGCTCACACCAGGCCTCGCTCAGGTTCTGCCCAGCGCTCCGTCTGCTGCTCTCGCTGCTCCTCGTGCTCTGATGAGCTTTGTTCAGAGACAGAGGCGGTGAGTTTGAGTCAGCATTGCCAGCGGCCGTCGCAGTGAGTGTTGAGACAGGTGGAAGAGAGTGTTGAGACAGCTGCTGAAGAAGCACTTGTGCATTGTGTCGTATTGATCAAATCGGCATCCGATTGTTCTCCTCATATGTGCTTCAACTTCTGTTTGCAACCTGAGAAGGGTTTTATTGTTTGGATCTCGCTTGGATGCAAAAGCACGAGTTTGGTTTGTTTTAAAGCTTTCATCATGTTAACGGGACTTTTCAGACATTTCTTTTATGTTTTAGTATCGTTTCATCATAAAAAAAAACATGCCTTGATTCATATTCAGATCGCTTCATGTTTGTGGAATCCTGTTTTGTTTTTCTGGGGGCTCAAAATGGCTTGAGGGGCTGTAGCCACGGCCACTAACCAATCAGATGAAGCGCTAATGCAGCTCATTTCAATGCAGAACGTACGCGCTGACTGAGCCGGAAGAGAACCGTAGCAGAGCCCCGTTTTACCAACCGTATTCAAAAGGATAGAAATAGCATCAATGTATCCCGAGTTGTTGCTATTTTAAATGTCACATTTGCATTAATGCGTTTATAAGGCCTTTAATCACAAATGCTTTTTGATTTGACTGCAAAATGAACTCATTACTGGAGTAAAGAAAAAATGTACTTTAGAAGCTCAGTGGTTCATTCCTAGCCATCTATTTTTGTTCTCTCTGCTCGTGTTTATTTGTTGATTTGGATAATTCTACCTCGTTTTTGGTTCAAGGTCTATTCAGCGGACGTATTGATCAAAGCAGCTTTGTTTTGGTTTTCTCTCACGTTTTGGGAACTCCTCGGACTTCCTTCTTTTGTTCATTAATACAAAATATTTTTTTAATTCTCTGATCTGCAGCCATTTGGCAAACGTGCATTACAGCAGGCTAAAAGCGTCTGCTCACGAGGTTCCTCATTATTTTACAGCTGGAAATAATGCTGTGCATGAGTCGTGGAGCAGTGGCTCGTGCCCTGTTGGACTTCTGCAGTGTGTTACTCAATAACTCCTCGGTTCTTTGTTAATCAAAGGTTTCAGAGGGTGCTTTCAAATCTTCTCACATATAAACAGGGTTTCTGCAGGTTTTCGCAAGATCAAATTTAAGACCGTTGAAGGCCTCTACATAGCTGTCCAAATATTCGGTCTGATGTTGCGTATGAGAGTGCGGCTCCACGATAACGATTGATGAAAACGAAAGCTGCTATATCGGATTGCGTTTTCACAAA